>JAANDG010000394.1:0-139322 GCA_036852015.1 Pelodera strongyloides | reverse complement strand
GTTTTTCGAAACGAAAACACATTGGTTGAGATCAGTTTTCATCTTGCCCCGGGTTTTCGAAACGAAAACACATTGGGAATATTTTTACATCTTGCCACGGGTTTTCGAACGAAACACATGGCGAGATCAGTTTTACATCTTGCCACAGGGTTTTCGAAACGAAAACACATTGGTGAGATCAACAGTTTTTACATCTTGCCACAGGGTTTTCGAAACGAAAACACATTGGTAGATCATTTTTACATCTTGCCACGGGTTTTCGAAACGAAAACAATTGTGAGATCAGTTTTACATCTTGCCACAGGGTTTTCGAAACGAAAACACATTGGTAGATCAGTTTTACATCTTGCCAGGTTTTCGAAACGAAAACACATTGGCGAGATCAGTTCAAGTACATCTTGCCACAGGGTTTTCGAAACGAAAACACATTGGTGAGATCAGTTTAACCTCAGTAACATCTTGCCACAGGGTTTTCGAAACGAAAACACATTGGTGAGATCAGTTTTTACATCTTGCCACAGGGTTTTCGAAACGAAAACACATTGGTGAGATCAGTAATCAGTTTTACATCTTGCCACAGGGTTTTCGAAACGAAAACACATTGGTGAGATCAGTTTTACATCTTGCCACAGGGTTTTCGAAACGAAAACACATTGGTGAGATCAGTTTTACATCTTGCCACAGGGTTTTCGAAACGAAAACACATTGGTGAGATCAGTTTACAGCTTTCCATCTTGCCACAGGGTTTTTCGAACAAAAACACATTGGTGAGATCAGTTTTACATCTTGCCACAGGGTTTTCGAAACGAAAACACATTGGTGAGATCAGTTTTTACATCTTGCCACAGGGTTTTCGAAACGAAAACACATTGGTGAGATCAGTTTTACATCTTGCCACAGGGCTTTCGAAACGAAAACACATTGGTGAGATCAGTTTTTACTGCCACTTGCCACAGGGTTTTCGAAACGAAAACACATTGGTGAGATCAGTTTTACATCTTGCCACAGGGTTTTCGAAACGAAAACACATTGGTGAGATCAGTTCAGTTTTACATCTTGCCACAGGGTTTTCGAAACGAAAACACATTGGTGAGAATCAGTTTTAACATCTTGCCAACAGGTTTTTCAACACAGGGTTTTCGAAACGAAAACACATTGGTGAGATCAGTTTTACATCTTGCCACAGGGTTTTCGAAACGAAAACACATTGGCAAGATCAGTTTACATCTTGCCACAGGTTTTTCGAAACGAAAACACATTGGTGAGATCAGAATCAGTTTTACATCTTGCCACAGGGTTTTCGAAACGAAAACACATTGGTGAGAATCAGTTTACATACATCTTGCCACAGGGTTTTCGAAACGAAAACACATTGGTGAGATCAGTTTTTACAATCTTGCCACAGGGTTTTCGAAACGAAAAACACATTGGTGAGATCAGTTTAAGTACATCTTGCCACAGGGTTTTCGAAACGAAAACACATTGGTGAGATCAGTTTTACATCTTGCCACAGGGTTTTTCGAAACGAAAACACATTGGTGAGAATCAGTTTTTTACATCTTGCCACAGGGTTTTCGAAACGAAAACACATTGGTGAGATCAGTAATCAGTTTTACATCTTGCCACAGGGTTTTCGAAACGAAAACACATTGGTGAGATCAGTTTTACATCTTGCCACAGGGTTTTCGAAACGAAAACACATTGGTGAGATCAGTTTTACATCTTGCCACAGGGTTTTCGAAACGAAAACACATTGGTGAGATCAGTTTTACATCTTGCCACAGGGTTTTCGAAACGAAAACACATTGGTGAGATCAGTTTTACATCTTGCCACAGGGTTTTCGAAACGAAAACACATTGGTGAGATCAGTAATCAGTTTTACATCTTGCCACAGGGTTTTCGAAACGAAAACACATTGGTGAGATCAGTAATCAGTTTTACATCTTGCCACAGGGTTTTCGAAACGAAAACACATTGGTGAGATCAGTAATCAGTTTTACATCTTGCCACAGGGTTTTCGAAACGAAAACACATTGGTGAGATCAGTAATCAGTTTTACATCTTGCCACAGGGTTTTCGAAACGAAAACACATTGGTGAGATCAGTTTTACATCTTGCCACAGGGTTTTCGAAACGAAACACATTGGTGAGATCAGTTTTACATCTTGCCACAGGGTTTTCGAAACGAAAACACATTGGTGAGATCAGTTTTACATCTTGCCACAGGGTTTTCGAAACGAAAACACATTGGTGAGATCAGTTTTTACATCTTGCCACAGGGTTTTTCGAAACGAAACACACATTGGTGAGATATTTTTACATCTTGCCACAGGGCTTTCGAAACGAAAACACATTGGTGAGATCAGTTTTACATCTTGCCACATGCCACAGGGTTTTCGAAACGAAAACACATTGGTGAGATCAGTTTTACATCTTGCCACAGGGTTTTCGAAACGAAAACACATTGGTGAGATCAGTAATCAGTTTTACATCTTGCCACAGGGTTTTCGAAACGAAAACACATTGGTGAGATCAGTTTTACATCTTGCCACAGGGTTTTCGAAACGAAAACACATTGGTGAGATCAGTAATCAGTTTTACATCTTGCCACAGGGTTTTCGAAACGAAAACACATTGGTGAGATCAGTTTTACATCTTGCCACAGGGTTTTCGAAACGAAAACACATTGGTGAGATCAGTTTTACATCTTGCCACAGGGTTTTCGAAACGAAAACACATTGGTGAGATCAGTTTTACATCTTGCCACAGGGTTTTCGAAACGAAAACACATTGGTGAGATCAGTAATCAGTTTTACATCTTGCCACAGGGTTTTCGAAACGAAAACACATTGGTGAGATCAGTTTTACATCTTGCCACAGGGTTTTCGAAACGAAAACACATTGGTGAGATCAGTTTTACATCTTGCCACAGGGTTTTCGAAACGAAAACACATTGGTGAGATCAGTAATCAGTTTTACATCTTGCCACAGGGTTTTCGAAACGAAAACACATTGGTGAGATCAGTTTTACATCTTGCCACAGGGTTTTCGAAACGAAAACACATTGGTGAGATCAGTTTAACCTCAAGTTTACATCTTGCCACAGGGTTTTCGAAACGAAAACACATTGGTGAGATCAGTTTTACATCTTGCCACAGGGTTTTCGAAACGAAAACACATTGGTGAGATCAGTTTTTACATCTTGCCACAGGGTTTTCGAAACGAAAACACATTGGTGAGATCAGTTTAATTTTTACATCTTGCCACAGGGTTTTCGAAACGAAAACACATTGGGTGAGATCAGTTTTACATCTTGCCACAGGGTTTTCGAAACGAAAACACATTGGTGAGATCAGTTTAACCTCAAGTACATCTTGCCACAGGGTTTTCGAAACGAAAACACATTGGTGAGATCAGTTTAATCAGTTTTACATCTTGCCACAGGGTTTCGAAACGAAAACACATTGGTGAGATCAGTTTTTACATCTTGCCACAGGGTTTTTCGAAACGAAAACACATTGGTGAGATCAGTTTTACATCTTGCCACAGGGTTTTCGAAACGAAAACACATTGGTGAGATCAGTTTTTACATCTTGCCACAGGGTTTTCGAAACGAAAACACATTGGTGAGATCAGTATCAGTTTACATCTTGCCACAGGGTTTTCGAAACGAAACACATTGGTGAGATCAGTTTTACATCTTGCCACAGGGTTTTCGAAACGAAAACACATTGGTGAGATCAGTAATTTTACATCTTGCCACAGGGTTTTCGAAACGAAAACACATTGGTGAGATCAGTAATCAGTTTTACATCTTGCCACAGGGTTTTTCGAAACGAAAACACATTGGTGAGATCAGTTTTTACATCTTGCCACAGGGTTTTCGAAACGAAACGAAAACACATTGGTGAGATCAGTTTTTACATCTTGCCACAGGGTTTTCGAAACGAAAACACATTGGTGAGATCAGTTTTTTTACATCTTGCCACAGGGTTTTCGAAACGAAAACACATTGGTGAGATCAGTTTTACATCTTGCCACAGGGTTTTCGAAACGAAAACACATTGGTTAGATCAGTAATCAGTTTTACATCTTGCCACAGGGTTTTCGAAACGAAAACACATTGGTGAGATCAGTTTTACATCTTGCCACAGGGTTTTCGAAACGAAAACACATTGGTGAGAGTAATCAGTTTTACATCTTGCCACAGGGTTTTCGAAACGAAAACACATTGGTGAGATCAGTTTTACATCTTGCCACAGGGTTTTCGAAACGAAAACACATTGGTGAGATCAGTTTTACATCTTGCCACAGGGTTTTCGAAACGAAAAAACATTTGGTGAGATCAGTTCAGTTTACATCTTGCCACAGGGTTTTCGAAACGAAAACACATTGGTGAGATCAGTAATCAGTTTTACATCTTGCCACAGGGTTTTCGAAACGAAAACACATTGGTGAGATCAGTAATCAGTTTTACATCTTGCCACAGGGTTTTCGAAACGAAAACACATTGGTGAGATCAGTAATCAGTTTTACATCTTGCCACAGGGTTTTCGAAACGAAAACACATTGGTGAGATCAGTTTTACATCTTGCCACAGGGTTTTCGAAACGAAAACACATTGGTGAGATCAGTTTTCAAGTTTACATCTTGCCACAGGGTTTTCGAAACGAAAACACATTGGTGAGATCAGTAATCAGTTTTTTTACATCTTGCCACAGGGTTTTCGAAACGAAAACACATTGGTGAGATCAGTTTTTACATCTTGCCACAGGGTTTTCGAAACGAAAACACATTGGTGAGATCAGTAATCAGTTTTACATCTTGCCACAGGGTTTTCGAAACGAAAACACATTGGTGAGATCAGTAATCAGTTTTACATCTTGCCACAGGGTTTTCGAAACGAAAACACATTGGTGAGATCAGTTTTACATCTTGCCACAGGGTTTTCGAAACGAAAACACATTGGTGAGATCAGTAATCAGTTTTACATCTTGCCACAGGGTTTTCGAAACGAAAACACATTGGTGAGATCAGTTTACATCTTGCCACAGGGTTTTCGAAACGAAAACACATTGGTGAGATCAGTAATCAGTTTTACATCTTGCCACAGGGTTTTCGAAACGAAAACACATTGGTGAGATCAGTAATCAGTTTTACATCTTGCCACAGGTTTTCGAAACGAAAACACATTGGTGAGATCAGTTTTACATCTTGCCACAGGGTTTTCGAAACGAAAACACATTGGTGAGATCAGTCAGTTTTTACATCTTGCCACAGGGTTTTCGAAACGAAAACACATTGGTGAGATCAGTTTAATCAGTTTTACATCTTGCCACAGGGTTTTCGAAACGAAAACAAATCGCCACAGGGGTTTTCGAACGAAAACACATTGGTGAGATCAGTTTTTACATCTTGCCACAGGGTTTTCGAAACGAAAACACATTGGTGAGATCAGTTTTCAGTTTTACATCTTGCCACAGGGTTTTCGAAACGAAAACACATTGGTGAGATCAGTTCAGTTTACATCTTGCCACAGGGGTTTTCGAAACGAAAACACATTGGTGAGATCAGTTTTTACATCTTGCCACAGGGTTTTCGAAACGAAAACACATTGGTGAGATCAGTAATCAGTTTTACATCTTGCCACAGGGTTTTCGAAACGAAAACACATTGGTGAGATCAGTAATCAGTTTTACATCTTGCCACAGGGTTTTCGAAACGAAAACACATTGGTGAGATCAGTTTTACATCTTGCCACAGGGTTTAAGTACATCTTGCCACAGGTTTTCGAAACGAAAAACATTGGTGAGATCAGTTCAGTTTACATCTTGCCACAGGGTTTTCGAAACGAAAAAAACATTGGTGAGATCAGTAATCAGTTTTACATCTTGCCACAGGGTTTTCGAAACGAAAACACATTGGTGAGATCAGTAATCAGTTTTACATCTTGCCACAGGGTTTTCGAAACGAAAACACATTGGTGAGATCAGTAATCAGTTTTACATCTTGCCACAGGGTTTTCGAAACGAAAACACATTGGTGAGATCAGTAATCAGTTTTACATCTTGCCACAGGGTTTTCGAAACGAAAAACAAGATCAGTTTTTACATCTTGCCACAGGGTTTTCGAAACGAAAACACATTGGTGAGATCAGTAATCAGTTTTACATCTTGCCACAGGGTTTTCGAAACGAAAACACATTGGTGAGATCAGTTTTACATCTTGCCACAGGGTTTTCGAAACGAAAACACATTGGTGAGATCAGTTTTACATCTTGCCACAGGGTTTTCGAAACGAAAACACATTGGTGAGATCAGTTTTTACATCTTGCCACAGGGTTTTCGAAACGAAAACACATTGGTGAGATCAGTTTTTTACATCTTGCCACAGGGTTTTCGAAACGAAAACACATTGGTGAGATCAGTTTTTACATCTTGCCACAGGGTTTTCGAAACGAAAACACATTGGTGAGATCATTTTTTACATCTTGCCACAGGGTTTTTCGAAACGAAAACACATTGGTGAGATCAGTTTTTACATCTTGCCACAGGGTTTTCGAAACGAAAACACATTGGTGAGATCAGTTTTACATCTTGCCACAGGGTTTTTCGAAACGAAAACACAATTGGTGAGATCAGTTTTACATCTTGCCACAGGGTTTTCGAAACGAAAACACATTGGTGAGATCAGTTTTACATCTTGCCACAGGGTTTTCGAAACGAAAACACATTGGTGAGATCAGTTTTACATCTTGCCACAGGGTTTTCGAAACGAAAACACATTGGTGAGATCAGTAATCAGTTTTACATCTTGCCACAGGGTTTTCGAAACGAAAACACATTGGTGAGATCAGTTTTACATCTTGCCACAGGGTTTTCGAAACGAAAACACATTGGTGAGATCAGTTTTTACATCTTGCCACAGGGTTTTCGAAACGAAACGAAAACACATTGGTGAGATCAGTTTTACATCTTGCCACAGGGTTTTCGAAACGAAAACACATTGGTGAGATCAGTTTTTACATCTTGCCACAGGGTTTTCGAAACGAAAAACACATTGGTGAGATCATTCAGTTTTACATCTTGCCACAGGGTTTTCGAAACGAAAACACATTGGTGAGATCAGTTTTACATCTTGCCACAGGGTTTTCGAAACGAAAACACATTGGTGAGATCAGTAATCAGTTTTACATCTTGCCACAGGGTTTTCGAAACGAAAACACATTGGTGAGATCAGTAATCAGTTTTACATCTTGCCACAGGGTTTTCGAAACGAAAACACATTGGTGAGATCAGTAATCAGTTTTACATCTTGCCACAGGGTTTTCGAAACGAAAACACATTGGTGAGATCAGTTTTACATCTTGCCACAGGGTTTTCGAAACGAAAACACATTGGTGAGATCAGTAATCAGTTTTACATCTTGCCACAGGGTTTTCGAAACGAAAACACATTGGTGAGATCAGTTTTACATCTTGCCACAGGGTTTTCGAAACGAAAACACATTGGTGAGATCAGTTTAACTCAAGTTTTACATCTTGCCACAGGGTTTTCGAAACGAAAACACATTGGTGAGATCAGTAATCAGTTTTACATCTTGCCACAGGGTTTTCGAAACGAAAACACATTGGTGAGATCAGTAATCAGTTTTACATCTTGCCACAGGGTTTTCGAAACGAAAACACATTGGTGAGATCAGTTTTACATCTTGCCACAGGGTTTTCGAAACGAAAACACATTGGTGAGATCAGTTTTACATCTTGCCACAGGGTTTTCGAAACGAAAACACATTGGTGAGATCAGTTTAATCAGTTTTACATCTGCCTGCCACAGGGTTTTCGAAACGAAAACACATTGGTGAGATCAGTTTTACATCTTGCCACAGGGTTTTCGAAACGAAACACATTGGTGAGATCAGTTTTACATCTTGCCACAGGGTTTTCGAAACGAAAACACATTGGTGAGATCAGTAATCAGTTTTACATCTTGCCACAGGGTTTTCGAAACGAAAACACATTGGTGAGATCAGTTTTACATCTTGCCACAGGGTTTTCGAAACGAAAACACATTGGTGAGATCAGTAATCAGTTTTACATCTTGCCACAGGGTTTCGAAACGAAAACACATTGGTGAGATCAGTTTAACCTCAAGTTTACATCTTGCCACAGGGTTTTCGAAACGAAAACACATTGGTGAGATCAGTTTTACATCTTGCCACAGGGTTTTCGAAACGAAAACACATTGGTGAGATCAGTTTTACATCTTGCCACAGGGTTTTCGAAACGAAAACACATTGGTGAGATCAGTTTTTCATCTTGCCACAGGGTTTTCGAAACGAAAACACATTGGTGAGATCAGTTTTTACATCTTGCCACAGGGTTTTCGAAACGAAAACACATTGGTGAGATCAGTTTTAATCAGTTTTACATCTTGCCACAGGGTTTTCGAAACGAAAACACATTGGGTGAGAATCAGTTTTTACATCTTGCCACAGGGTTTTCGAAACGAAAAACACATTGGTGAGATCAGTTTTACATCTTGCCACAGGGTTTTCGAAACGAAAACACATTGGTGAGATCAGTAATCAGTTTTACATCTTGCCACAGGGTTTTCGAAACGAAAACACATTGGTGAGATCAGTTTTACATCTTGCCACAGGGTTTTCGAAACGAAAACACATTGGTGAGATCAGTAATCAGTTTTACATCTTGCCACAGGGTTTTCGAAACGAAAACACATTGGTGAGATCAGTTTTACATCTTGCCACAGGGTTTTCGAAACGAAAACACATTGGTGAGATCAGTTTTTACATCTTGCCACAGGGTTTTCGAAACGAAAACACATTGGTGAGATCAGTAATCAGTTTTACATCTTGCCACAGGGTTTTCGAAACGAAAACACATTGGTGAGATCAGTAATCAGTTTTACATCTTGCCACAGGGTTTTCGAAACGAAAACACATTGGTGAGATCAGTTTTACATCTTGCCACAGGGTTTTCGAAACGAAAACACATTGGTGAGATCAGTTTTACATCTTGCCACAGGGTTTTCGAAACGAAAACACATTGGTGAGATCAGTAATCAGTTTTACATCTTGCCACAGGGTTTTCGAAACGAAAACACATTGGTGAGATCAGTTTTACATCTTGCCACAGGGTTTTCGAAACGAAAACACATTGGTGAGATCAGTTTTACATCTTGCCACAGGGTTTTCGAAACGAAAACACATTGGTGAGATCAGTTTTACATCTTGCCACAGGGTTTTCGAAACGAAAACACATTGGTGAGGTGAGATCAGTTTTACATCTTGCCACAGGGGTTTTCGAAACGAAAACACATTGGTGAGATCAGTTTAATCAGTTTTACATCTTGCCACAGGGTTTTCGAAACGAAAACACATTGGTGAGATCAGTAATCAGTTTTACATCTTGCCACAGGGTTTTCGAAACGAAAACACATTGGTGAGATCAGTTTTACATCTTGCCACAGGGTTTTCGAAACGAAAACACATTGGTGAGATCAGTTTTACATCTTGCCACAGGGTTTTCGAAACGAAAACACATTGGTGAGATCAGTTTTACATCTTGCCACAGGGTTTTCGAAACGAAAACACATTGGTGAGATCAGTTTTACATCTTGCCACAGGTTTTCGAAACGAAAACACATTGGTGAGTCAGTAATCAGTTTTAATCTTGCCACAGGGTTTTCGAAACGAAAACACATTGGTGAGATCAGTTTACATCTTGCCAAGGGTTTTCGAAACGAAACACATTGGTGAGATCAGTTTTACATCTTGCCACAGGGTTTTCGAAACGAAAACACATTGGTGAGATCAGTTTAACCTCAAGTACATCTTGCCACAGGGTTTTCGAAACGAAAACACATTGGTGAGATCAGTTTTTTACATCTTGCCACAGGGTTTTCGAAACGAAAACACATTGGTGAGTAATCAGTTTTTACATCTTGCCACAGGGTTTTCGAAACGAAAACACATTGGTGAGATCAGTTTTACATCTTGCCACAGGGTTTTCGAAACGAAAACACATTGGTGAGATCAGTTTTCATCTTGCCACAGGGTTTTCGAAACGAAAACACATTGGCGAGATCAGTTTTACATCTTGCCACAGGGTTTTCGAAACGAAAAACACATTGGTGAGATCAGTTTAATCAGTTTTAACATCTTGCCACAGGGTTTCGAAACGAAAACACATTGGTGAGATCAGTTTACATCTTGCCACAGGGTTTTCGAAACGAAACACATTGGTGAGATCAGTTTTACATCTTGCCACAGGGTTTTCGAAACGAAAAAAACACATTGGTGAGATCAGTTTTACATCTTGCCACAGGGTTTTCGAAACGAAAACACATTGGTGTGAGATCAGTTTTACATCTTGCCACAGGGTTTTCGAAACGAAAACACATTGGTGAGTTAATCAGTTTTTACATCTTGCCACAGGGTTTTCGAAACGAAAACACATTGGCGAGAATCAGTTTTTACATACTTGCCACAGGGTTTTCGAAACGAAAACACATTGGTGAGATCAGATCAGTTTTACATCTTGCCACAGGGTTTTCGAAACGAAAAAACACATTGGTGAGATCAGTTTACATCTTGCCACAGGGTTTTCGAAACGAAAAAACATTGGTGAGATCAGTAATCAGTTTTACATCTTGCCACAGGGTTTTCGAAACGAAAACACATTGGTGAGATCAGTAATCAGTTTTACATCTTGCCACAGGGTTTTCGAAACGAAAACACATTGGTGAGATCAGTTTTACATCTTGCCACAGGGTTTTCGAAACGAAAACACATTTGAGAATCAGTTTTACATCTTGCCACAGGGTTTTCGAAACGAAAACACATTGGTGAGATCAGTTTTTTTACATCTTGCCACAGGGTTTTCGAAACGAAAACACATTGGTGAGATCAGTTTTTACATCTTGCCACAGGGTTTTCGAAACGAAAACACATTGGGAGAGAATCAGTTTAACATCTTGCCACAGGGTTTTCGGAAAAACACATTGGTGAGATCAGTTTTACATCTTGCCACAGGGTTTTCGAAACGAAAACACATTGGTGAGATCAGTTTAATTTTTACATCTTGCCACAGGGTTTTCGAAACGAAAACACATTGGTGAGATCAGTTTAATCAAGTTTTACATCTTGCCACAGGGTTTTCGAAACGAAAACACATTGGTGAGATCAGTTTTACATCTTGCCACAGGGTTTTCGAAACGAAAACACATTGGCGAGATCAGTTTAACCTCAAGTACATCTTGCCACAGGGTTTTCGAAACGAAAACACATTGGTGAGATCAGTTTTACATCTTGCCACAGGGTTTTCGAAACGAAAACACATTGGTGAGATCAGTTTTACATCTTGCCACAGGGTTTCGAAACGAAACACATGAGATCAGTTTTTACTCTTGCCACAGGAGTTTCGAACGAAAACACATTGGTGAGATCAGTAATCAGTTTTACATCTTGCCACAGGGTTTTCGAAACGAAAACACATTGGTGAGATCAGTTTTACATCTTGCCACAGGGTTTTCGAAACGAAAACACATTGGTGAGATCAGTTTTACATCTTGCCACAGGGTTTTCGAAACGAAAACACATTGGTGAGATCAGATCAGTTTTACATCTTGCCACAGGGTTTTCGAAACGAAAACACATTGGTGAGATCAGTTTTTACATCTTGCCACAGGGTTTTCGAAACGAAAACACATTGGTGAGATCAGTTTTTCATCTTGCCACAGGGTTTCGAAACGAAAACACCATCAGTTTTAAACATTCGAAAACGAAAAAAACACATTGGTGAGATCAGTTTACATCTTGCCACAGGGTTTTCGAAACGAAAACAAGATCAGTAATCAGTTTTACAACGGGTTTTGACGAAAACACATTGGTGAGATCGTTTTACATCGTGCCACAGGGTTTTCGAAACGAAAACACATTTGTGAGATCAGTAATCATTTTACATCTTGCCACAGGGTTTTCGAAACGAAAACACATTGGTGAGATCAGTTTACATCTTGCCACAGGGTTTCGAAACGAAAACACATTGGTGAGATCAGTTTTACATCTTGCCACAGGGGTTTCGAAACGAAAACACATTGGTGAGATCAGTAATCAGTTTTACATCTTGCCACAGGGTTTTCGAAACGAAAACACATTGGTGAGATCAGTAATCAGTTTTACATCTTGCCACAGGTTTTCGAAACGAAAACACATTGTGAGATCAGTTTACATCTTGCCACAGGGTTTTCGAACGAAAAAACATTGGTTTTTCATTTGCCACAGGTTTCGAAACAAAAAACACATTGGTGAGGTTTTACATCTTGCCACAGGGTTTCGAAACGAAAACACATTGAGATCAGCTTGCCACAGGGTTTTTGGTGAGAGTTTACAGGGTTTTCGAAACGAAACACGAAACATCTTGCCACATCGTCATTCAGTTGTTTACCACAGGCCACAGTTTTCGAAAAACGGAAAACACTCTTGATCAGCTTTAGCACATCTTGCCACAGAGGGTTTTCAGAACAGGGTTTTCGAAACGAAAACACATTTGTGAGATCAGCTTGCCACAGGGTTTTCTCGAAACGTTGCTTGCCACAGGGTTTTAGCAGGGTGCCACAGGGTTTCGGAAAACACGACAACACATTCGGTGAGATCAGTGATCACGCATTGGTGAGATGACATCTTGCCACAGGGTTTTCGAAACGAAAACCACATTTTTACATCTTGCCACAGGGTTTTCGAAACGAAAACACATTGGTGAGATCAGTTTTACATCTTGCCACAGGGTTTTCGAAACGAAAACACATTGGCGAGATCAGTAATCAGTTTTACATCTTGCCACAGGGTTTTCGAAACGAAAACACATTGGTGAGATCAGTAATCAGTTTTACATCGTGCCACATGGTTTTCGAAACGAAAACACATTGGTGAGATCAGTTTCACATCTTGCCACAGGGTTTTCGAAACGAAAACACATTGGTGAGATCAGTTTTTCATCTTGCCACAGGGTTTTCGAAACGAAAACACATTGGTGAGATCAGGATCAGTTTTACATCTTGCCACAGGGTTTTCGAAACGAAAACACATTGGTGAGATCAGTAATCAGTTTTACATCTTGCCACAGGGTTTTCGAAACGAAAACACATTGGTGAGATCAGTTTCACATCTTGCCACAGGGTTTTCGAAACGAAAACACATTGGTGAGATCAGTTTTTCATCTTGCCACATGCTTTTCGAAACGAAAACACATTGGTGAGATCACTTTAACCTGAAGTATTTGGGGGCATTCAAACAGAAGAACGTCTGAACAGAGGTCTAAGTAAGTAAAAGACGTCATTTTCTTACCTGATTAAATATTCGTTCACAATCGGCGCTCCTTTGTAAAGATGTTGATAAAGAAGCGACCGTAGTCGAAAGTCGATCATGAATTAGGAATGAATATTCTGTGGGATTATCTATTCGAAATTGCTTCAGGAGAGAAGCCGCACTTGCACGCACCCTGCAATAATAGTGTTTATTGATCACACAGTATATAAAGAGACTAAGACCAACCTGCTAGGATGGAATTTTAAAACCATTACCGTACGTATTGGGAAACGGACGGAGCTCTGTCAATAGGTTACGAGAATTCACCAAAGTTCTGACAAATACAGGAAAAGAAAGTAAATTTCATACTCAGTCGATAGGTCCCTTGATAACAGGAGAAGCGAGTCGAGTATCGTGTTGTTCAGCGATTTTCCAAACGTTTTCTTTAAACCCGATGATTTGGACAGGCACTCTATCGTACACAATCGAACACTATCATGATGACTAGCACAGCAAGCCGCGATCATTGGTTTCATCTGAGGAATACAATGATATAATGTTTTATAACTAAAGAAATGGTAAGAGACTAAACAGACTCTAAAGTTCATGGAAAATGACCCCCCCCCCCCCCCGTACATATGGGACAGTTCGTGGAATATACTCAGGTACCGCAGCATGCAACTGAAACAACAAATAATATAATATGCCGAATACGGTTCAAGTACACGCCGTACAAACCGAATTGACACATAAACACACCAGTTCTGCCGTCTGCACCGCAGTTCGCTGCATCCACTCTTTGTCACGGCAAACCATTAAACTCTTCAGTTTTTGCAGATAATCGTCATCCTAAAGAGAAGAAATGCGGCATTTCTTACACTTTGTCATTTCTCGTTTTCTCTGAGTCACAATACACACCTTGTGCACATTATGCACAAATTAGCATATATCGAAAAGGACAGAAGCTTATGCGACATGCGACACAAGTTCCGCTTCAAAACAGTTAAATGGTCGCAGTCACTACAAATTCGTCGTTTTTATTCGTTTTTCATTAAATACACTAAGATATGAAGAAACATATGGTACCAGTACCAAATTAAAGCAAAACGAACTCAGGGAGAGAAATCACTGGGTATGAGTTTTACTAATCTACAGTAATGTGCAATTGCCCGTATAGCGGTTGATAAGAAATCCCCGCAGTGTGATAAACTACCCTCTAGGGGTAACACTGCAGGCTATTCTCCGCGTAAACCGCGCAATTGCATATATGCGCCGGCGACTGTAATTCAGCAAATTCCATTCTCAGTGATTTCTCTCCCTGAGTTCGTTTTTCTGTTCCTTGATAATGGCAGCGTATTGCTCCGTACATCTTTCTCAAAAAGCGGACATATAGTGACTTTAAGACACAGTTATCACTTGGGCGAAACATCACGAAATTTTCAGACCATTCACCAACCGGAACCGATCGACTCGTACAACACCTAGCAATGCTCAAAGAAAATTGTTCAATAATAACATACCTTCTCACTAGTAATTTCTGTGTTCATCTCTATATGCGAAGGGCCAGCGGTCACAACACATTCCTCCCATTCCTCGTCACCAATACACTTGATGAGTGCATCAAAGAATACCTAAAATACAGAAATACGAATCGACAGCGTTACTTGTTATTTATACCCTCTCATCTCACTGAATCACAAAACATTTTTGCGTGAATAGAACGATAGAACCTAAACACAAACTGTCATAGTACTTTGCGTGTTTATTAAGTTCAAAATGGAGTTGCTTTTTCTGGTCTGTCTTCGTAAGCAACTTTCACGTTGTAAATAAATAATGGTCACATATAATAAGTCCCTTCTCATTAGGCAAGTAGAAATCTCACAACTGGGCAGCACACACTCGTCACCTTTAAAGCATCTGTGGTAATTTGAGAAGGTGGCAACGACGTGGTGACCAGGGTAGCCAGAAGAGACAACAGACCGGGCAGAACCGACGACAGAACACCAGGGGGACTGAGAGACACCAGACGGCTGAGCAGAGAGGTGCATCTCAATCTAAATACTCATGAATTATATTTAAAAAAAGATTACAACGAACTACATTTACCTACTAGGTTAATTGTGGTAAATTTTTGAGAGATACTGGACTGATGGTTGCCAAAGATACTCATAATAAGATTTTATAGCGGCATGCTTTTGGAGACCTTGACATTAGCCAGCTAAGCAGTACATAATGATGATCCAATTCAAAAACACTAAGGAAACTACAAAAACATACCTTGTGCTCAATTCCGCATCTGAATTTCGCAAAATATGTAGTAAAGAGTGGAATAATTTTCCATAAATATGAATAAAGTGCACATCAGTTAGTTCTAAAATAATCAATAACCTTTCAGTACCAATACGCTTACGTTTCCCGTTTTACAATTCCTAGCATTGAACAAACCATATAAAATAAACGAATATTTTAGTTTGGCAAAATGATCTTTAACAATCTCACAAACACAAACCAACGTAATCAAGAAAACATCGACCATTTTGTGTGAAAAGGCAAGAAGCACTCACCTTTTACAATACTCGCGTCTGTTTCAACAAATTCCAATAAACTATCGAGTGCCGTCATCGTCACCTTGAGGTTCAAGTTGCTTTGTGACACATCAACAAACATCAACAACGAGGTGAGGATCGTCTTCACATAAGGCCACTTCAACTTGGTCACCTAAACATGAACACACTAGCTGATTAGCTGATAGGTAAATATAAGCGCATCTACCATATCTCGTGTACTGTACTACTACCGTAGGACCGTAACGCTTGGGATCTTCTCTTCTCAGTCACACAAACAAGACTAAATCAAGCCGAAACCACTGTAGCCGAGTTTTACAGTGGTGACCACAACTAAATGTCGTCCGCACTGTAAAACTCGTGATTGTTTGATGGTCAAATGTCCCACCTCCGTAGTTTCATGAAATGAGAAGAGCACCGTGATCAGTTGGCTATACTCTACAACCAATGAGTCATAGTTCTTCGTCGCAATCACTTGGTCCAAGGCTACCTAAATAATAAATAGTAATCCACAAACATGTACCCTTTGCGTAATATACAGTACACTGGCTGCCAAAGTTAATCAACTTATCAAACCCAAAAAACCAGCCCACCTTCAATGCTGCAATCACCGCACATCTAGCTGCTGCCTTCTCATCACCGCTTATACTTTCGCTCGAATATCCATCTAAACAATATTTTGTAGGAATCGGAGCATCGAAGTAGTAGAACTTTATAACACGAACACGAGAAAACAAAACTTTAATACGAAGATTCATACCTTCAAGTAATGCAGTGATTAGTCGAAGAGCGCATCGTGGATCTTCTTTGTTCTTCTGTGTGACAAGAAGCCTGGTTAACGATACGTGAATCCTCTCAAAAAGGGTTCCCATCAGTTACAGTAAACTGGAAAAGTGAGAGAATTCGTTTGTGGTGATCATTCACAGGTACTACTGTAGGAGAGGAAAGGAGAAGAGATAGGGTTACAGTTATGGAGCCCTTAAACACCGTAATTTTAGATAATAGTAAAAATACAACCATTCTGTCGTCCAAACCTCTTCACATTGCAATCCAAAAATCAAACAAATTGATAAAATTTTATTTCTCTCAGACTATACATTTTCATATGACAAAGGTAAATATAATTATGCTTTTTCTATAAAATAGTAACAAAGGTCATATGTTATAGGGATAAAAGATTCACAGCAAGGAACGTTGCAAACTGCTAAATAGGTACATAGATGAAGGTAGAACAAAGAATATAACAATAGGTATAGAAAAAAAAACAGAATTTTATAATTTATCAGTAAATACAACTGCAAAACTATAGAATAATTGTAAGAATTTTTACACAGAACAATACTTGGGGCCTTCTGAATCATTGTATCCGTTTTAATGCGGTATAACATCTGTTTTTTTGAAGCGTATATTGGGCGCTGTATTGCCGCCACGTATGTATGCAAATAACTGCGCGATTTTGCATGCAACATATGGGAATGCACGCCTTATAAACCGGCCGCTATATCGCTTTAAAACAACTATAATTGGACATGTACTGGTGAGCATATTTCAAAATTGTGCAGTAAATATGTAGGCGATAAAAAATATACATGCTTGGTAAAAAAAGTAAATAAGAATCAAATTTTACGAATTGATATTGAAATTCACTTAAATTTTAGCTAAAAACACTAAGGCAAACACAGGAGGCGAAAGTGAACTTACCAAGAGTAATTGACAATAAAAGCACAAAAGAAGGAACAAGGCAAATATTATAAATTATAATGAGCGAACGGGGCGGCTTTTAATAAAACTGAAGCAAGACAAGAGAAACTGAAACTAGGACACAATTAACAGTGGTTTTTTGGAGTAAAAACCCGTAGAGGAACACGACTAGAAAGCGGAAAATGTAGTCGAAACATGTATGAAAACAAAGATAAAATATCGGCAAAGTAGCAGGGCCAAAACAAAATATGTGTAGTACGTAATTCCACATATAAACGCTTGTACTACCAGAATTCTCAATTCTCGATAAATGTCAGGGTTCTCAATTTTCGAGTAATATATTACTATAGATCGTATTTCTGATAAAACGAAAAAAAAATCACAGTCCATAATCCATAATCAAAATGATACAAACAAAACTCCAAGACTAAATGATCAGGCCTGACAAGGCAAAAATAAACAGAATTATAATTCACAACCTGGCAATAAATACAATACGAAATCAGAAAGAAGCGAGTGTTTTTACGAAGATTATCCCCTTTTGAGCTCACTCACCTACATTATAAAAAAACTATGTATGGAGACAATGCACATTAAAATAATGTTTCGAATCAATACCTACTAACCAGTCCGACTCCTTTGGAAAAGTAATTGTTGTTTGACGGAAGATCGGGGAACAATTCAGCATAATCGGCGGGACGGCCAGTCTGACCAACGGACCATTTCAGAATCTCACCGCCCTTTGCCGTTATTGGTGCCGACTGAAAAAAAAGGAATTATACAGTGGATCTGTTCAGGATTCGAAGCACTTTAAGTCTGATGCTCAGCTGATTTCGAAGTTACGACAGTGGGTTTACGCAGTACGGGCACGGATTAAACTCATGGTAAATAGAGTAGGCTAAACATAGAGATCAAGTGAAAAACATCGCCGAAACATTGATGTTTCCTTTACCAGGGTGAACATCCATCTACCAATCAACAAAACAAAGGAAACCATGAAGAACAACAGAACAAGTAAAAATACAAAAAAACCCTACCTCATGATATGATATAAGATCAAAGAGATGGTCGTGCACAATCTGATTTGTTCCCAGGAATTGGTATCCTTGCTCAATTCTTTCAATCAGAAAGTGCTTACACGATCCGGTCACTCCGATATACGACACTGTGTACCTAAAATTCAATTTTTCAATACTTGAGGCATATCCGCATATCCAGCCAGTGCTTATTTTTCGTTTCAATGATGAAAATGAAAATAAAATAAAATTCAATTTTAAACAGAAAACAGAAAGAGGCAATTGAAAACTAATATAACAAACAAACCTAAAGTGCATTATACTTTGACTGAAACATGCGTTGTAGCAGGGTGCGCTTGATGAAAAAAAACTTGCCGCTACTCCAAATTTAAATAATTAACTCAAATAAGAATATTACTAAAACACCCACCCCCAAATCCTCTCCGAAACTCGCACAAGGAATGAACCAGTCGGTTTGTTGTGTAGCAATTGTTCAGCAGCGTCTCGTGAAATGATTCCTTAAACCCCGTTTAATACATACATGCGCACAAAAACATCAACGAACCATAATAAAAAAATAATACACACGCACCAAATCTACATAATTAAACGGAGTGCGCAACATCAAAAAATGAACCCACCATGGAACCAAGGAGCTGGCATACTGGTCTTCGGGTCCAGGCCAGTTCCTTGCGGTAATTCGTTCCTCTTGAACCACGCAATAATCTCCTGGCGGTTTTTCGGTTTTGGGGGCCGCGGCAGATTCTTTCTGAAATGTGAATATTCCTGACTTGCTCGAGAAACTTCGTATCTCTGGCCAGCTTGATGACAGGCCCATTTTGCAGCAAATATTGCATAGATGCTCCTGTTTTACAACATAGATTTAATATACTGCTGGCTGAACATGCGTACTATGCGAATCGCCACGGAACGGAGTTGTCACATACTCTAGTATCTATTCAATAGCATACACAAATAGGAAAACAAAGAACACTTACATGGCTTCGCGCAGACTCGTCGCCTTTGTGTCGCGGAGGGCTGGCAAGATGGACGTGGAAGTGCGCAACATCTGACGGTGTTGTTCCCTCGCTTTCTGTGCAATCGTGCGGATCTGTGCCTCCGCCTCTCTAGCTCTCTTTTCTGAAAAAAGGTAAATATAATAAAGAAAAAACTCAAATGTGGCAAGTCAACACGTCAACAGAAGCATAAAGTTAAATATTACACATAAACATAATGGGGTTTCCAAGCATGCTGAAAATTACAGCATTTTGGAAAAACGCGAGAATATATTTTTAATTTTTCATAGTAAATATGCAGATTTCGTGTAAAAATACGGTAGTATCGACAGAAACACGGGTTCACGGGTATTTTTGGGGTACCTGATAAATTTGATTACGGAAGCGATAAATCAAACTAGCAACGCACATAGTTTCTCAATATAACAAAAATACCTTGTGCTTCCCAGGCTATCCTTTGTCTCTCTGACTCCTGGTCTGCTTCTCTCTTTAGCTGTTCCCTCTTTTCTTGTATTGTCTGGAATATCTCCGATTCTCTCTTGTGTACTTCATCGCTAGCCTCGTCTGGGGTCATGGTCTTGGGTGAACGCAGACGCACGCCTATCAATAAAGATAATTAGGAACACAATACAAAACGAAGAAAGCAATATATATGCGAAAGATAAAAATGAATGTAAATAACTAGTAGAGCTATGGAGCTAAATTTTACAATTTATAAAAGCTTCTAAAATTTTACAAAACAACATGGTGGTAACTAACTACATAATTACAAGAAAATGCACATATGGCGATCACAATGAATTGAATGAATACTAACATATCAGCCACAAAAAAACGTACCATACGGATGAGTGTTGTCGTAATGCTCACTAACAGAAGTCACAGGCGTCGGCTGCGAATTTGTAGATGCCTTCAAAATGTTCAAAATTCAAAATCAACAAACTCAAACTTTACAAACCAAAAATGGGTGTAGTGTGTGTATCACAGAATATAATTCCCGAGAGTATGCTCTGAGTCCCTAACATAACACTAGCGCTAAGCTAGCAAGTAAGGTAAAATAGTGGAAGTGGACCTAAATACCAACCTGTGTAGTAGTTGGACTTGGGCGTTGCAACTGTGGAGGTCGTGCGGGCACAGGCGGAGGAGCTCCACGACCATTCGTCGCGCCTAAACACACGGTTTTGAAATAAGACAGGAACTTGAGAAAACCCATAATATAAAAAATAATGAGAGCTAAACTGGATAAACGCAGAACGGGAATCCAACAGAGATACAAGAAGACGGGTCGGATCATCTTGCATTAATACAAATGACACATCGAGAAAGTTTAATAGTCACAATGAAACATCGAGAAAGAAAAGACTACACCTACGTTGACTCACTCTGCTACACAATTAACTGAAACTATTATGACATTTCGCGAAAAATGTGAATATCAAAAATCACTCTACCCCTGTTTCCAATGACAGCCATTTGAGGCACTTGTGTGGTGTAGCTGCTCACAGTGGTTGCAAACGGTTGTGGCTCTTTGTCACTATTACCGTTGGTGTAGCCATTCACTTGGTGCAGATTTTCAACTGTTGGAAGTGGCTCGGGTTTCTGAAACGTAAATAGTCACAACATGGAAAATAAACATCGAAAAATCCACGAATCAATAAAGTAAACGAATAAACTAACCAGTACACACTCACTACTGTGTTTCGCACAAGTATCATGTAAAGAAGAAAGCCGACATAAGGCACCAAGAAAAAGATCAATGCAGAATAAGAATTTGAAAAAGACTCACCTTAATTGCTGGTTTAATTGCTTGCTTCGATTGGAATAAAAGAGGAGTATCTGTGTCAAATAACCCTTCAGAATCATCATACGTCGAATCCTAAATACATACATATATAGTTTAATTTCAACATCAGAAGAAGACAGAAAATTCGAAACAACACTTAATCGTAGCGTAGCACTCGCTTTCAAATGGTTCTGCAATCATTGTCAACGAACCCAATTAAAGAACAAATATAGAAGTGTGAATAAGATAAAAGAACTATAAATCTTACCGTAATCGAGGCGCCGACTCGAAGATTTCCCAGTTGTGCTTTCAAGACATCTTCAGACACATTACCCTCGCCTTCCAATTCTTGTATAGCGAGAATTCGGGCCTCTTTGCGTGCCTCCTGAAGTAACTTACTTTATGCTCATTGCTCATAGCCAGGAATCATAAAGCGTGAATGACTCACGAGAAGGAAGGCAGTTAAAATGCTAATTTTGAGAGAAGTAAAATCTGAAACTCACGTCGTCGAGAATCTCCTCGATATTCTTATCATCAGGATGATCGCCCATTACCCACACCCAGACATCGCCATCCGCTCCACTCAGCCAGCTGCACATTTCGAATAAGACTTGATTTTGGGAATAAACGAAACGACGCATTTATATATAAACTTCAAATAGTAAGATACCATAAAGTTGCTTAAATACACGCATCGCTTAGGGCGCGTTCGGGATTGATTTTCCGAAAGGAAACTCGGCCAAATCCTCGTTCGGGATGGACAGTTTGGAAACGTTCCAATGCTTGGAGAAAACAAAAAATACAGTATGAATTAGTTTGCGAAAAATGTTTCCCGCGCATATTTTTCAAATTTTCCATGCTAATTCATACTGTATTTTTTGTTTTCTCAAAGCATTAGAACGTTTCCAAAATGTACATCCCGAACGAGGATTTGGCCGAGTTTCCTTTCGGAAAATCAATACCGAACGCGCCCTTACAGAATGCATATGAGAAAAAGCAAACGAAGACTCACTGAATATTTTTCTTCTTAGAATTTCTTGATGGCAGACCTTCGCGTTCAAGCCGCTCTTCATAAGCGGCGAACTTGCGAATCTGTTCTTGACGCATCTGCAAACAGACGACAGTAAACAAATATTTAAAAAATTAATTTAAACAAGTAATCGCGTAATGGCGTAATAGCATAGATATTAAACAACAGAATAACGCAAATAATCGCTCTACAAACCTGAATGAAAAGCATCTGCTTCTGTTCTTCATCAAGCGCGTCCAGTATCTCTTGGTCGACATAGCCCTAAATCAGTACATCAGTAATCGTAATCGCTGAGAACCTTACTAGATACATTAAATATTAAGTGATTATGATCACTACATTACACTACATAGAGCGGCTCTACGCTTTTATCCGTTCATCCTGTATAATTATACACAGAAGATAAGTCGATATAATTCAGGACGAAAAATTGTCAGCATGCAAAATAATTTGTAAACAATTTGTGTAGATCACACCGAACTTGCCACTAACTAGAGTAGGAACGGCTTGCTAGTACGTACCATTCATCTAAAAACACAGACCACAGACTTGTTTGCAAGTGCGCATACCTTTTCAAGAATATCCCGCAACACGCTCATGGTATCGGGTGCTGTAGAAGAAGCAACCGCAGTGCCGCTACAAACGTCGGAGAAACGACAGTCAGCTTCCTAAAGTGAAAACAAAACATTTGTTGAGAAAAAGTACAACAAACAACACATGCAGAACGAATATGAAAGTCGCAGATTCCCTTCAAGAAAGTAATAGGAAGACAATTAATTCAAGAAAGTACTAGGAAGCCAAGGAAGACAATTACCACACACTTCTATGAAGCAAAGAAACAGGAAAGTTCCGAGCGCATCCGCTTTGAAATTCTTGTGCGCTGATAAAAAGAAGGAAAATGTGTGTTCTTACTGTAGATTCTGTGGTGTATTACAGTAGCGGCCGCTATTTAGAATCGACTGCGAGTTTTGTGTACCGTATAGATCAGATATTTCGTGTTAAGATCCTTGTCTAGACAACATACAAATTCCTCCGATAATTGAATTACAACAGATAATTACCGTATGCAAAAATACCGCATATTTGCGATTTTTTGCAGACCACATAATAATTATATAATGTGTAGATTTAAGAGTACATAGTTTGCACAAGTTTTTATAACAATTGGGACATATATGCAAACAGGAAACTGGAAACGCAAACTATGTACAAAGGAAATGGCCAATGGAAATGACTTTTCATGAAAATTTTAGAGCCCATGTGTGCAGCAACCTTCGTAGAACATCATAAAAAGTGACCAAGCGCACTGAATATAAATAAATAATGCTCGAAACAGAACGTCGGTTGTGTATAAATAAAAGCCGACTGCATCTGACGCAAGGGAACTTTTCGATGGAGTTACAAATAATGACCAAATTTACAGAACAGTCCTCTTTTTCCATGTAGATTCTTATTTGCATAGAGGAAGTTATGGTACTACGAGTTACAAGGCGATCAATGGCCCGTTAGAGAATGGGGTTAGAGGTAGTGGTGCACACGCCAAATGTAGAGACGGACAGCATCAAACACAAACACAAGAACACTCCTTACAATCTGAGGGAAGGCAGAGAGGGAAAGAGGGAAATGAGGGGGAGAGGGAGGGAAGAGTGAAGGAGAGTGAAGGGAGAGAGAGGAGAGAGAGTCTGAGCGGACACTCCTTATAGTCGGCGGTGGTCGCGGAAACGGAACTACTTCAGCTTGGCCAGATGCACATTTGGGCACTTCTTTATGGTTAGGACCCTTGTAAGTCCCAAAACAGATGGCAATGAACACGCAACAATTAACGTAGATACTATAAAATATTCAGCGTTCCAAGGTGCAAGAACTCTTCCATTTACAAGAAATAAAACGAGTCACAGACTTTTAACACAAGCCTCTATGAGGAGAATATATTAACATTTTTTGTTCTTTATTTCATGTGCATCTGACGCCGGGAATTTTTGATGTATCAGAAGGTAACGGAATGATAGAAGTAATGGAGAATGAAGTAGTACGCCGGAAATAAATCAATCTGCAAAAGAAACCAACTGATACGTATATACATATCTTGTAATGACGTAATCGTTTATTTGACAAATGAAGACCTTCACTAGAATAAAATATTGATTGCTTGTTGGTATGCCGTATTATATACATAATATGTACATGTGTATACATATTTGCCAATGTCAAACTGAGTTATAAAAGAACTTTTTGCTGAAAAGGGTGAAGAACCCCGAGGTCATAGATGTAGAGGAACGAAGGTCTATTGAAGGGGAGGACTGGAAACAGGCCTTCGCAATCACATACACGCTACAAGCACACACTCTTTAATCATACGGAGAGAGAGAGAGGAGTAGAGAGAGTGAGAGAGAGAGAAAGAGAGAAAGAATCAGAGATACCGAGAGAGGGAGAACGAAAGAAGAAAGAAAAAGCCTGGGAGAGAGAGAGAAAGCAAGAAACAGAGAAACAAAAAGTATGGGAGAGTGAGACAAGCAAGGGAGATAGTGCGGTTATGTGAGACACTCCCTAGTAGGCATACATGATGATGATCGAGAGAAATGACAAGATCGACACAAATTAACACCAACAAATTTCAGTTTTTGATTCATTCTCATTCATAAAACAAGGGTATACGTTTTAGAGTGGAAAGTTACAGTGTGTGACCCAACTAAATTTAAGTGTTTTCCTTGTTATATACGCAAAAATACATCATATGTCCATGGATCGTAATAAACCTCAGGCGCAGTAAGTCAGGCAAGAGCCAAGACAAATTGAAACACTAAAGGTGAAGCCAAATGGTGAGCTAAGCTACCTTCGAACTTCTAACATTGGCTTTCCAGGCTCACGAGAGAACACGTATGCTGTAAATTTCATATATTGGGCTCATGATCATGAGCTCTGCGATTCCAAGTATGAAACCATAATTTCCCAAAACTCAAAATTAAGCGAGTTACTTCGCAAAATGTACCTCGTGAGCCTGACACTTTAAAGTTGATCACAAGCTTTACATCAGATCAAACTGATCGTCTTGGAAGACTAGCACACAAACATATAAATAATAAAATCGCCTGTCTTTTTGACAGAAAATATTCCGCAGAGGAAAAACACCATCATACAAACCTGAGTATTATATGATACAGAGAGCGAAAGCAAGAATTAGTATCAGCAAAGCTAAAAAGAAAAGAATCCATATCTTTCTTAAAATTCAATTCACAAGTGCGTCACCAGTGAAATATAAACATGTCGGCGCTTTGAAAGACAAAATAAAAAAGCTTCTTCCGTCCATAAAATCCCCAATATGCTGCATTGTGAATAAGCATAAATCACTACGTTTAGCACACACGAGAGAAGGAAATAAGTGTGTAAGCATAACTACTCTACTCTACACATCTGCACTGACGAAAATCGCGCTAAGCCCGGCCGGGGAAACAGTTGCCTTGCGCGGAAATTTCGCGCGGCAAAAGGTGGGCACTGTTTATTTTATTTATTTATTAAATACACCAAAAGGTGTGCATCCGAGGATGAAAATTAATGTATGACCAAAAAGGGAGCGCAATGGCCCTATATTCGCGTCTGCATTGCGAAAGGGAGCTCACTGCACTGGCGAGAGTCTGGCAAAGACTGAGCGAGGTGCGCGGCGAGATATAGACGCACTTGATTTTTGTTGCGCAAGCGCACCATCAAAGTTTCGCGTTGTACATATATGATATATAGTTGCAAATAATCATCACCACTATAAAGGAATAATGCTTCGTTTAATCGATTTCCCCTCATAAATTATTCTGACAGTTGAGTCATTTGCAGAGATGAAATTTTTTTGCATCAGTGATGAGTGGTGAGGTGGGCAGTGTTTAAAATTTTCAAAATTCCCATTTTCAAAAATGTATGAATCAAAATTCACAACTAATGCATGAAATATAAAGTATTATACGTACATTTTATATGCGGAAAATATAGTAATCAAATAAAGTGCAAAATGGATGTATTTTAGAAATTCCATTCTCAAAGTTTCAATCGTACGGCACCTGTTGTCTCAACTTGCTGTTCTAGCAAAAAATTTGGCGAGTCTCCTTGCTCAACTTGAAAAATGAAACAAAAATATTTATTTGCTTGATCACGGAATGCTGATCGTATTGATTAATCGAATCGACCAAATTACACAAAACCATGCAAAAGGAGGAAGAGAAAGATTAGAATGCTGAAACTACCTAATCCGAGTAGTATTCAAGGACACTTACACCCTGAGCTGAGAAGGTCACCACGGAGTAAGGATACCAATTAGCATTCAAATTACAGTGAAACTTACTCGGTTGCCCAAGTATCGGCCACCGGTGAACTTAGTATATAAAATAACGGATGTTTTAGGTTAGTTTTGAGTAAACCTTTATGTAAATTGTGTTCCGAGAAATAAGGGCGCAGATATAGCATACGCATACAATATGTGGTCGTAATCTTTTAAACATGTGTGACATTGCCAAAACAGCAAAAAAAAAACAATCAAAGTTCAATGGTTCGAACTATGAACATGTCTGTGTTCTTTTTATGTCTAGAGTCAAAGTTTAAAGATTTTCCGTGAGGAACAGGGAGGTCCCAACACAAGAGTCCGATGAACAGCTGACCACAATTGCAATAGATTCCATTCTATCCAATACTCCCAATCGGTCAAAATCCGACCACTGCGAGAGGATTAAAACCAGCATTTCCGCCTGAAAACCACTATTTTCGGGGTCAACTAAGGTTTTTGAGAGTTGTAGAGCTGTAAATGGTGATGTCGTTTAAAGTGAAGCTGAAGTTTGAGGTAACGCATCGTCATTCATTCAGCACATTCACAACAACACCAATATAACTGCTAATCCGCCGAATAATCAGATCGCACTTTTGCGCATTAGTAAACATTGTTATATTCTGGCTAAATGTGTTTTAGACCATGTTTTGAACCATGCAAAGCGCCAATTATGTCCATTTGTAGTTTTGCAAAATCTGATAGAAATTGGGAGGGAGATTTGAAACCTGAAATGAAATATAGGATGCAGTGGAAAAGAATGCTATAGGAACATCCAAGGCATTTTTTGCAGCGAAACAACTTTTCCTGTGGTCCGAAAAATAGCCACTCGAAATAAGCTATAGATATGTGTGCCGTTTATCTGTCGGCTCCCCAGGTAAGGCAATCGGAAACCGAATGGGTTTTTGCTCCGGTGTCCCATAAAGTTAACTTCACCAATTATTGTGTTTCTTTTAGTTACTTGGGATTATTCTTGTAAGTGAGGAGAAGTTAACAAGTGATTAATGAGTTTGTACTTAGGTGTTTTTGATATTCTTGAAGGTAGTCGTTCTCTACATTTTAGATATATTGCTCTTCTAAAACTTATGTTGTTTACACTAACGCGTGCTACTACTACCAGTGTGTGTGTGTGTGTGTGTGTGTGTGTGTGTGTGTGTGTTTGTGTGTTCGTGTGTGTGTGTGTGTGTGTGTGTGTGTTTGTGTGTGTGTGGTGTGTGGTGTGTGGTGTGTGTGTGCAATGCAATGACCAAGAGCGCCAGCTCTTGTCTTCGGTGCAAGTATAAATATACATGGCTACACACTGTGTTTTATTCTACATATTACTACACTGTATTCTTGAATAGAATAGCTAGCGGTGGGACGGCCGCTAGCTGATTCTACGTTAAACGGACAGTCCATACGAAGACAACAACAGTAACGACCGAAATCTATTTATTGAGGGACAACGGTAAGACTGGATTTGAGTGCAGGATCGAAGGAGCGTCCAGGGGCACACAGGCCCGCTGCTAGACCTCTTTCGATGCCGGGGGAAATCCTTCCACACGCGACACTGGCGAACACCACCACTGACGCCCACTCGAAGTCCAACGGCCACTGCGGATCGAAGGGAAAGTAGTTTCGTACGGCTCTACTAAACCGTGATCAGAGATCAGACTATAAGGTTCTGTCAGACCTTTGGCATTTATGGGTAGCGTTTCCAACCTTAGGGTATTAACCGGTACCGAGCCGTGATGGGCCGCTAGCTAAACGAGAGCTCAGCCCGGAGGTCTTGCTGCAAGTCGTTGCCAGTTACTGCCACACAACCCAGCCAGTCCTAGCCCAGTACTTATACATAAGTTACCATTCTAATACAGTCGTTCCTTCCGGTTATTGCGTTCTGCTTAGAACATACGTTCTAAACACCGCCAGCGAACCCCTGAATGTGCACAGTCAGTGCAATTTAGCGCAGTCAGTGCATGAACTTGAACTGGAAGTGCGTCCTCTCTGCATTCATTCCCTTTGTTTCGTTTCTTTTCGCCCTTTCTTTAGAGTATTTCTTCATAATAAACCTCATAGCTCAGTTCGATAATAACTTTTATAATAACAGGAAACAGGAAACATAATGAATAGGAGCGGCTACCTTTGTACATAGAGTACTGCAGTGAAAATATGGAACTCCTCCAAACTAAACTTTTCACAAAGTTTAGGATAAGATTACCATGCAAGGCATATTCTAACTTCTTCCCATACTGATCACGGTCGGAATATTTATTTTTGAAAAAGATCGACATTGCCATAATTTAATTGATATTGTCACACCGAGAGAACACAATAGTTTTCAGCTTATGAGTTAACTTATAAGTCAAACGAAACCATCTGCTTGTTTGCCAATTGGAAAGCTTGTTCCGTAATCGCGTTCCACTGATTTCATGTTCTTTTTTTCGTTTTCGTACTTTTTCTGGAAATGGGCGGGATCGGAGAACCGGTATCAATCAGAACTGCCCCAAGGCATGGGGAGAAATGACAGAAAAGGCATTGTCATTCCGACTGATCTGCCATCCCATTACATTTCTCTTTCTCTCACCCTTGAGGACATGCACATGTTATCTATGGATTCTAATTGTAAGATACCAATAAAAGAGTCGGTGTATATATAAAGCTAACCATTTATCATCTTCATATCTGTATTCACATTACTTGGTTCTATGTTTGTACGTTTGTAGTTTGTAGTAAGTAGCAATCATGAAAATATTATATTCCAGTTGAAAATGGGCGGATTGGATGGTGCGAGTATAGCCACTACGGTGTCTATTTCAATCTCTCTTGCCATGATAATTACTTGTGCTTATATGGCAAATTCGATCATGGGAGACATGAACGATTTCTACAGGCAGAGTATGCAACAGATGAAGACATTTCAGGTGTGAAGAGGCAATTTACTGTGGTTGTATTTATTTGGGGGGTAATCTTGTAGAGAATTAGTTATGGGGTTATTGACAAAACTTGGAAAATAGTAGTAGGAAACTACAGTAAACTCATATCCTAGGCTATGTCCTGAATGTTCGGTTTAATTATAGGTATAACAAGGTAATTATAGGTATAACAAGATGTAAGAAAGACCTCCAGTTTCTTAGATTCTGGTTTCTTGATAAGAGAAAACAGTCAAATGTTCAGGATGTGACGGACGATGCTTGGACCGAACTTCTGAAGCTTGAAAGAACAGCCCCAGTTCAGAAGAAGAATACTGAACGAAAGAAGAGGGCATCCGCTTTCCATAACCTGTTCAAGAGAGACGATGTGCCGAGCTATTGTGGTAAGTTTGCGTAATATAAACAAAGTGAAATATTTGTGCTTCGATAAATAACAATGAACTATGGACCGGTTTGCACAATGATAAAAGAAACCCTAATTGTCAGATGTAAGTGTTACAAGAACATCAACATATTGGAGGAGTGGAGCTCTATATTGAAATATGCCCGCTGCTAAAGGCTTGCGTAAATGAATAAACCATAGTTGAGATGTAAAGCAAAACCTATACGTGAATCTTTTTCAGCTTGTATGGCGGCCAATCGTTGCCCTCCCGGACCTCCCGGCAAGCCTGGAAAAGATGGAATCGACGGAGCTGCAGGACTCCCAGGAACACCCGGACCCAAAGGAATGCACGGTGGAGAAGTCACTTATGCATTCCAGGGCGACTGCCTCAAGTGCCCAGCAGGACCTCCTGGACCCGCTGGAGATGCAGGTTTACCCGGAATGCCCGGGCCACAGGGACACAATGGTGAATCTGGAACCGCAGCCAACCCAGGGGAACCCGGTCCTCCGGGAGAACAAGGAGAACCTGGTGAGCCTGGAGCCGATGGAGTCCCAGGTGCCCCCGGAAATCCCGGAGAAGATGGATACTCCTACACTCCTGGAGAACCTGGACCTCCCGGAGCTCCAGGACCAGCTGGAGAACCAGGAGACTCCGGTACTCCCGGTGTTGCCGAAGAAGGACCTGATGGAGTTCCCGGACCTGAAGGACCACCCGGTAAACCTGGAATGCCTGGACCAATGGGAGAGCCGGGAGAGCCTGGAGACGTCGGTATTCCTGGAGCTGATGCCGCATACTGTCCCTGTCCTCATCGCGATGCTCCTGTTAGACGTCCTGAGTACCGTATCATGGACTACACTCCCACAAAGGAAGAGGAAACATATGGACATTAAAGCAATCAAAGTTTCGTCCACAATAAATATTTCCAAACAATTTCTATTGTACATGTACCGTATGTGCAATTCATTGGAAAGTCCCAAATTAAAAGCTATACGATGCGTTCCATATATTTTTTGTGTGTGTGTTTTTTTTTTTGAATTTTTCACGATCCAACTAGCACCATTCAAAACCTGGCAGGAGCTTGCGTTGAAAAAACATCAGCTGTATTGCAACCAGCCGTAGTCTGGAATTTATAGTTTGAACAAGTCTTATCATTTCAAATCAGCAACACGGCAACAGACTACAACATAAATGAGAGTGCACAACCAAAATAACAGGCTTTCTTTTACTTCATTCATTCTTCGCAAGGCTCAATTGATATTTATGCTCATTATCTATAAACGCTGTATGTTCCAAAAAAAGTTAAAAGTTGCCGGAATTGTTGATGTTTTCTGATTTTAATGAGGATCTAACAATATGTGATGCTTTTCATGGATGCCTCTTCAACGATTTTTAGGCTCGTTTGGTTTGTGCGGAATTATAGTTGGGCCCTTTTCAGCTATGGCAATTGGTTCTTCCATACAAAGTAAGAGTCTCGTCTTCGAGAAATATGGTGATCCACGAAAGGTACTTTTAATTCTTAATTGTGACTTTTCATAGATTTTTGTGTTGTCTTTTTTTAATAATTGTCCTAAGAATTCTGGTCCAAGTCAAATTTCATTAGCTGCCACATAAGAAGTGTCTCATACACTAGTAGGAGTCTGCAGCAGGTTAACTTATATGGATACACATTATTCATATCGTCGTAATTATAAAACACGCAGGTCTTATCCTAGTACATCTACATAGTGTTAATTTTCTCATAGGTTCTTGAACTGGTGAACCGGAAGGTTCCCACCACTCTGGATGAAGGTCAGGTTCTCGTGGAATGGCTCTGTTCTCCTGTAAACCCGCTGGACATCAATATCATACAGGGTGTTTACGCCATCAAGAGACCGGTTCCAGCCATTGGAGGTTCCGAAGCATCTGGGAGGGTTGTAAAGGTAAGTTATAATGTACCAGTCGGCTCACGCCGCCTGAGGCGACTTACATGGAAATATGATTGGTTTAGCATGGGAATACTTATATACAAAGCTTCAAACGTATCATAAGACATTCACATACTAGGAAACAATTGATATTTAGCTGCAAAACTCTTTTTATACCCGAACACGAAATTTGCATTTCCATAACGCACATCGGTATGCAAATTACGCTACAGTTACTCCAAAATTTGCATTTCCGTAGCGCACATCGGTATGCAAATTACGCTACAGTTACCCTTTTATATAATAAGAAGATTGCTGGACAGTTACTTTCCTATTTATTATTTCACAGTCCAATCTGATTACGAACAAAACTTAATTTCAAAGAAAAATCTGATTCAGTAATTGCTTTATATTAATTACCAGCCGTTCGAAGAGCCCTACGGGCTCTTCTCCGACTGGAGGAATCGGCCTTCGGCCGATTGTTTTCCTATTTAAAAAAGAATTGCTACAATGTAAAAAGTTAACTCTCGGATCTTTCTCCTCACACACATTCACACGTCTCTGGTTGTGGAAACGTATAATAATCAGTTTGGATCTCCACTCGACTAATGCTACCATGCAAATTTGCCACTGAAGGTGTTGTATGTTGGGCAGAGGATTATGCTTGTGATAAGCTAGCATAGTTCAACAGGTAGAGCGTTGGACTATGAATCGAGAGGTTGTGCGCTGCTGTGGGTTCGAATCTCGCCAGCGGCAAAGATTTTGTATGCTCTATGCCAATAGAAAATTTTCTTTATGAACAGGTTTCGTTATGTTCACACAAACAAAAAAGTAAACTCTTCTCCTTTATATAATAAGATTATCCTTTCCAGGCCCACCCACGAAGCTCCTTTCGTGTGGGAGATTTGGTGGTGACGAGGAGTGTTTTGGCAACAAATTGTTGGTCGGAATATGCGATCGCCGAAGAAGAAGCCCTTCTGAAACTGGATCCGAGAATTGACCCGGTATTTTTTGTTCTCCATCCTATTTCTTATTTCAATTTCACAAATTTCTCTCCTCGAATGTGGCGTAACCATAGTGTGGTCTGCTTCGCCTATAAAGGGTCAGGAGCTTGAAGAATCACTGCGCTGAATGAGAAGCTCTCCAAATTTGGTTGTAAACTACACGAATACACCATGTAACCACATAATATGCGACATTGTTTGTGCAAGTTCATCAATTTTTAACCGGAAAATTAAATAACTCATTTTCAGATCGACGCTGCAACTTTTATGGTTAACCCATGTACTGCGTGGCTGATGTTGAAAGACTATGTGGATTTAGAGAAAGGGGATTTTGTCATTCAAAATGCTGCCAATTCTGGAGTAGGAAGGAATGTGATACAAGTTGCTCATGGTATGATTCTCTGTATCAGTTTTCGTCAAATGAATAATTGCAAATCGTTTCCTCATTGGCACGTCAGTCAGATTTTCCCATTGATGTGGATGCTGAATTCATAAAAGAGCAGCCAATAACTTTCAGCATGGGGAATTAAAACCATCAACATCGTTCGGAGCCGAGCAGACCTCGAAGAACTGAAAGTAAGTCTTTTTTTTTCGTATATGGGGTTTGTGTGCCTTCTTACAATGTGTACAGAGTACAATATGCTTGAATTAAGGTTGCTGTATTCTTATGGTTAGGAGACTCTTATCAAAAACAAAGCCTTAAATTAAGAATGAATTGCTTGGAATTGGTGCTACGTTCGTCTTTTCCGAAGAAGAATGGGCCGAAAAGGGAAGGAAGTTTGGAAAAGAAATCGATGTGGGTGAACTTCACAATATAGGAATATAGCTTTTTATAAGAACTAAAGATTGTTCATACAGTGTCCTGTGAAATCAATCGATAATATTTACACTTTGCATTGGGATATATAGTTTCTTTCACAATTCCAGGGTCGTATTCGATTGGCCCTAAACGGTGTAGGAGGCAGGAGCTGTTTGGCCATAACTGCAACATTAGAACATGGAGGAACCGTTGTTACCTACGGTAGGACTATCTCTAGAAGATACGTGGACTGCTTACGTAAATTCGTAAATAAATAATGACAATTGTAATAGCGTATCTTTTTGAGGTGGCATGTCCCGTAAACCACACGAGTTCTCCACTTCGTCTCTGGTTTTCAACGATGTCCGTGTAAGGGGAGTCGCGGTTGGACAATGGATTATGAAGGCAGAAAATCAGAATAGGGCTAACCAAATGTTCACTGAACTGCAGGTAAATATAATAATCTTTTAAGCCACAAGAGCGTGCTCTTTATTCAAGCGTAGTTCAATATATTGTCACACGATTATGACTTTTGATCGCAGAGGTCCTGAGCATTAGGCGACGAGTTCAATGTGACAAATTGTTCGACGTCGGGCTAGGGCCATCACTTTCTTGATATATAGGAACATTTGGAAATACAGTGCTTTACTTTCTAACATTCAGAAATATCGATTTTCCTATAAAGTATTCCTATAAAGTACTACTCCTGCAGACCTGACTGTTTGAAATTGATTTTTTGTGAACTATGTTGAATAAGAATATTAACATCTTCTCAATTCATTATAGTTAATAGTTCTTATTCAAATACTATTGCATAAACTAAATATATGCCGAAAATGTATAGAGTATACGCGTATTTTAGGAACTAATGGCTCAGCGCAAGGTGACAGCACCGCCAATGGACTACCATCGTCTGAAAGACTACAAGGAGGCAATTGAACGCACAATGGACGGAAGAAACAGGAAACAAATGCTAATTATCAAGGAGCAAATTAAGAATAAACTGTAATTCACTCAATGTAATAAATTCTGATAAGGCGTGTTTTTGTTTTGTTAAAATAGACAATAGTCACGGTGTCATTTCTATTTCGAGATACACAGTAATTCCCAGAAAATAAATCTTGTAATAACGATAGAGCAAGCAAGAGGGACCCAATCACTCGATATATTTGGTTTCATTTAGTCTGAGGGCAAAGTGTAGAATTGTGTTTTGATGCGCTTTTTGGACCACCCACATATTTTACGATTGTCTCCAAACACATAATATATTTGAATTGTATTGCAACTCGTTATTGGGGACACTTGTTACTGACAAGAGCGTTCAAATATTCAAGTAGGCTCGTTGTTTCGAACTTTTATTTTAGGAGTTTTTTTCTTCTTGAATTAACGTGAAATTTTTTTTTATGTAAGGATTAGTGGTTCCCAACTATAGAAAACACTTTATAACGGGCTTGTATCTCCCACTGTTTCCTTGCGTAAAGGTTAGAAAGATTTAATAATTTTAGAAAACATTCCTCGAATATTTATGCTTTGTGGTCCCAAATGCCACCCACACAGAACAAAAATCCCGAATACATCTTTAGATCACCTGTCGCCGCAGGACCTTTTATTTTGTCGACGGATTACTGTAGGGCTAGCCACACTTTTTGGCGTACTTTTTAATAAAATATGTGATTTTTAGCTTTTTTTGATAGAAATTTGGTGTTATTTCTTGATTTTCTTACTTGTATTTTTCGTTATAAGCGTAATTTGTTCGTTAGCAGACGTTTTTAGCTCGTATTTTGTTATGGCTAGCATTTTATTATTTTTTTTTTGTTGAAATTTGCTTTTGTTTTGCCAAATATTGACTTTTAGGTTTACGTGTGAGTTTGCATGAGTTTTACGATTTTTCTTACGTTTGAGTTTCAGATTCCACGTCTCAAACATGGCGGAACAAATGAAGCTTAGTGGGACCCTCGAGGCCCACACTGGCTGGGTTACTCAGATTGCTACGACCACCCGTAACGATCGCACCACTGTTATTTCTTCGTCCCGAGGTAGTTTTATGTTATTTTCATTTCTTTAATGATAATTTCTTCATTTTTAATTATGATCAGAAACTCAGAACGGGCAGGGCGTTCTAAGGGATAGAACGCCACCATGATGTGCGTTGGATATTCCTAATCGATTGCCTAGGTAATTCTAAAATTCATTCGACTATCCATTTGTTGTCATTTGGCTTTGTACGTTTTATGTACCTTTTAATTTTTAGACAAGACCATTTTGGTTTGGGATGTTGACAACACTTACGCTCTTGAGAACGAGGGTCTGATTGGCCGCCCCGTGCGTTCTCTCACCGGACACGGACACTTTGTGTCTGACGTGGTTGTCTCTTCCGACGGACAGTTCGCCCTCTCCGGATCTTGGGACCACAGCCTGCGTCTCTGGGATCTGAACACGTAAGTTTTCCCTGAAAATTTGACGAACCGCAACCTTACGATGTACTGCTTGTCTTTTTTGTGTTCCGTCTCAATATCGCTGTGCGGTGACCTTGCATTTTTTTTTTAGCCAAATCCTGTAAAATTAGGATAAAAAATTACAGCTATAATAGTGGGAAAGGAGTAGACGTGAATGAAAATTGTGGCAATCGAAAAGTAACGACACATTGTTGATATGGATGTCGTAGTCAAATGTACACGTTACTATTTGCATTTTTTGGCCCTCCGGTTACATACATTGTAATGCTTTTAACATCATGAAATTTTCAGTGGACAGAGCACTCGTCGCTTCGACTCTCACACCAAGGATGTTTTGTCGGTCGCTTTCTCCGCTGACAACCGTCAGATCGTTTCTGGAGCTCGTGACAGAACCATCAAGCTGTGGAACACTCTTGCTCAGTGCAAGTACACCATTGTTGTGAGTTTCAGCGTTGATATTATTTTTAATTTAATTTGTTTGTGTATGCTTGGTGTGTTTTTGTTATATATTAGCCGGTGCTATGGAACTTGCGCGGCACAGAGCACAGTCAAAAAGACGACGCGTTTCGCTGCCATTTGGTGCACTTTCTTGTTAGTTCGCCTCGCTTTAATGCAAATCTGCAGTACAGCTAATGCGCAACTTTTCATATTATGTACTTCTCTATAGAGGAAATCTTTTTTTTTGATAATGTGCCCCGTAAGTTCAGTACTTCCTGCTTCAAAATATGCCCCCTGAGAATTCAGACCCATTGGCTGTATCAACCGACTTTGCATCATAAATTTATATGAAACTCACCTTTCGCTATGCTGTAGCTCACCTTTCGCGATACTCCTTCGACTAGTTTAAAACAAACACGCATAATAGTTTTCTCATGTTGTTTCTCTGCTTATCTATTCAAGTTCGATAAAAACATTGAGCACGGCTAAAAGTGGTTGAAAACCATCGAGAAAGCAAGTGGCAGCGTTTCGATCATAGTAAGATTTTTTGTATATAATTGTATAATCCTCTGTCCTGTTGCGTACCGTGTTTTTCATTTTTGAAACTTCAGGAAGATGTGCACACTGACTGGGTTTCGTCTGTTCGCTTCTCACCCAACGCCCGTGAGCCGGTCATTGTCTCTGCTGGATGGGATAAGGTCGTGAAGGTCTGGAACCTTGGAAACTGCCGTCTGAAGACCAACCACATTGGACATCAGGGATACATCAACACCGTCACTGTCTCCCCCGATGGTTCCCTTTGTGCCTCCGGAGGAAAGGACGGACAGGCAATGCTCTGGGACCTCAACGAGGGCAAGCATTTGTACACCCTCAATGCCAGTGGAATCATCAATGCCCTTGCTTTCTCCCCATGCAGATACTGGCTCTGTGCTGCCGTCGGAGGATCCATTAAGATCTGGGATCTCGAGGACAAGACCCTCAAGGAAGAACTCCGTGTTGACTCAGCCGCATTCAAGAAGAACACTCAGTGCACATCATTGTGCTGGTCTCAGGATGGTCAAACTTTGTTCGCTGGATACACTGATAACGTTATTCGAGTATGGCAGGTGTCTGTTGGCGGCCGCAAGTAAATTGTTGTTGTTATTATTTGTGCTCGCAAATAAATTTTTGTTAAACACAGTTTTCATGGGTCTTAACCTGGTTGGTTTGCATCCTTTTGTATTCCTTACAGTTTTAACAAAGTGTGTTTTTTTAATTGTTAATGGAGTCGGTGGCTTTTTTTCACAGGAGCATTTAAATGTGTTCTTTTAGTTGTTATTCAGCTTCGTACGAGGTCTTGAGGGTATGTCAAATCGAGGAGAATTGGTCGCTATTGGGCTGCGCATTGCGGGTGCTGCTGTTTTGTCGTGGTTAACTGTTCGTTATATGGTGAAATATCTTGATCCTAACTATGAAACTAAGGAGGAAAATAAAAAACGGTGAGAATAACAGATTGAAATTTTGCAGGACTGTTATGGAACCATTTTGAAAGTCGTTTGCTTTTTTTATACCATCACTGTGAGTGTTGGGGAGCCTTTATCAATGTTTTACAGTGTCGCCCAACTTTTTGCTGCACTTGGGATCGACCGTACCATTGAATTGAATGATCACGAGTTAAAAATAGCAACCCAGTTCGTATCGTCTGAAGAAGCTGGTGCTTCGTGGTCCGAAATTGGAGGGTTGGTCCTTTCTTCACTCTGAAATATAACCACTATGATGTTTATGCTTCGTACTTGCAGTGAAAGATCGTCAATTTAATTTATTCAGTTATGATGATCTTATCAATGAACTGAAAGACCGAGTCATCCTGCCTCTGAAGATAGCCGCGGCATCGAATAGTCCTCTTCTGACTCCTCCTAGAGGTTGGGAATCTAATATGTAATCAAAGTATTATAAAAAATGATTGATTATTCCGAAATTATTTTGCAAAAGTCCCGACTGAATTGAATACCGAGAATTTTGGGTGAATACGTCGTCTTGTTGTTAGTTGTGTAAGTGTACAACTGTTGAGCCACATGGGGAAATCGGGATTCTTGGTTGAACCACCGTTAACTCTTCATATCATTATTTATTGTCTCTTCCAGGTATTTTGTTATACGGTCCACCTGGTTGTGGAAAAACGCTGATTGCTAAGGCAGTTGCAAAGGCTTCTGGATGCAGGTATTTATTTTTTAAAGCAGTATTGTTTAGTTTTTCTATTTGTTGAGTTACGATCCATTATGGATGGGGAAGATATAGATTGTCAAGGTAGATATTCGAGCATTTACGACTCCCGGAATAAACATCAGCGACACATATGTAGAATTCGCGCCCTGGGAAGATTATTTTAATGACTTAATTTTGTATCCTTTAGGTTCATCAATTTGCAAGTTTCAAACTTGACAGATAAATGGTATGGCGAATCTCAGAAACTTGCTGCTGCTGTCTTTTCTGTTGCGCAGAAGTTCCAGCCGTGTATAATTTTCATTGATGAAATTGGTGAGCTTCGGTTTTGTACTTGTGAAACATGGTGGTTTCCAGTTCCAGTACAGTTCTACTTCGTTTGTTAGACACCTTTAAGTTTCTAAGATGTCAGCCTTGTCTCATCCCAATAGAGTGAATAGAGGCGTCTTTATGTACAAACTTACCTAGAAGTGGTTGTCGATTCAATCGACAGCCCCTCATGACCGTGTCCTTTTTTTGTAACTGAATTTGAACGTTGGTCTAGATTCTTTCCTACGTGATCGGCAAGCACACGATCATGAAGCGACAGCAATGATGAAGGCCCAATTTATGCAACTGTGGGACGGTTTCGCTACGCAAAGGGAGCAGGTAACCTCTTACGGGTATACATTCCAAGTTGGTTGTTTTCGTCGTACTAACGTTGCTCACCGAGGATTTGTGGATTTGTGATTACAACTTGTGGTATTCGTATTCAACACAGTTTCTATGTCTAAGACAAGGGCCAATTGTACATTGCACCAGGTACATGGTTTTTATTTGAAATATTTTCACTCACTTACTTACACTCACTATGTTTACCTCAAATAAAATAAACGGAGAGCGGAAAGGTAACATGACTGTCTGGATTTTCGTTGGGAAGAACCTGTAGTTCATAATGTGACATTTAGGTAATTGTGATGGGTGCTACGAATCGACCTTCTGATGTTGATGCGGCCATTTTGCGAAGAATGAGCGCCAAGTAAGTTTTTCCTCATTTTTTTTACTGTTGAAAATCTATCGACTGGGGTTTTTGATTGTTTGAGCCTTTCAAGAAAATAACTCCCTTTTTTATATGCAAGGAAAACAATGAGAATAATTATTCCATTGGCCGTTTGTTTGGTTTTTTCCATGGTCGTACATTCGCATTTGTATACACAAAATGAATAGACCAGGTCTAGTACATAGACCTAAATAGCAACGTATTAGCACGAGCAATAGTACGCAGTTAGCTCACACTCCAATAGACACCAAACTAGACACAATTAGCTCTCTTTTGGTGCTAACTGTGCACTATTGCTCGTGCTATTACGTTGCTATTTAGGTCTTTGGGATAGACGTTTGCTATTTAGGTCTATTGGTTTTCCATGTAATTGAAATGAAACATGCAGATATTGACTAATATTGTCTAGATTTGCCGTTACGCTACCGAGTGCCAAGCAACGAGAACGTATTCTTGAGGTTAGTTATTGGTAAAGTAAAACTCGTATTTTTATTTCGGTGGAAAGTGCATAACGTGCTGGGCGTAAGGCGTAAGTAAATGCAGGGAACCCTCTAGATCTTAACCGGTTGCTTCTCTGGCGGTGACGGCCATTTAGCAGGGTTGTTGGAGCGGGGCGATGTTCTACTTTAAATAGTGACGCATGCGTAGGTTAGGAACTCTCGGAAGTTCATTCAGATCACCCTCTGTCCGTTTTTCAGCCGACCTTTTTCCTTTGTATATTCTCTTGAATAGTTTGTTTGGTGAAAAAGAAAACAACGGCATTTATACTTTCTTACGTTGCTCCCCGAACTTTACCAGAATGACTACAGTAACTCAACTATCATAATCAATATATGTTTCATTCTATTCCAGGTGGTCCTTGATACGGAAGAGTTGGCTACAGATGTTGACCTCTCGCTTATCTCTCAGAAAGCGATATCGATGTCGGGATCAGATTTGAAGGAGGTATTGTAATATTCATTTCTCGGATACTCGACACATTGAAGTAAGTAAGCAGTTGACTGTTTTGGCTGACTCTCAGAGGCAAGAACACGTTGTTTTATAAGTTTTAACGAAAAGTCTGGTAAACCACTTTCTAGAGGTAGCTGGTAGAGGTTCATTTTCGCACATTTGCTCATGATTAATGTTTATAAACTAAATATAGTTTAGGTGTGTCGTCTGGCTGTTCTCCACCGTGCGAAGGAGGCTCTGGATGAGTGGGGGATTATACCACAGTCCACTCCGATCCATATGAAACACTTGGAAACTGCACTCACAAAATACGCGGCAGGACAGTCAATGCACTATGAATTTGCTCTTGACTAAGACTAGAGTTTAGTATGTGATAGTTTATTCAATCCTTTGCTGGAGTGATTTATAGGGGAATCGTTTTTCCTAATAGGTGAATAGTTGAATAGTGAACTGGAGTGAATAGTTATTGTTAGTTCCTTACTAGTCATTTTACTTGTACTTTCGAGCTATACATTTTTCCTTTTATACTATGAAATGCATGCGGGTACTTTAAGTAGGATGTCTTTACTTACAGTTAGTTCTTTAGATTAGCAGAATGTATTTTCGATAGTATTATTTGTAATTAACGGTCATTGGGGTGTGAAATTGCTTTCTGATATTCTGATCCATGCATTGGGCACATCAGCGTAATAATAAGCCGTATCATATGTGTTTGAGTTGCCAATTGTCATTGTTTTATGCAGGTTATGTCTACATTCGTAACATAGGAACGATAACGTTACTGAATAAATTATTTTCTTTTTCCCATTTGTTTTTTTTGTAGGTGTTCGGCATTAGAGCAGAACATTCTTTTGAACTTGTCCGTTCGGAATTAGAAAGAAGTCGTATTAGAACAGAACATTTTATTGTCATGGATGATGTTTAACGATTGCTGTATACTGTAGGTATACGCACTTGCCACTAGATTAGAGTGCCTTCTTTCCCAAATAGACGACTGATCTCGGAGGACAAGGACAGTATTCTGCATCTCGTCCGGGGATGCCAGGTCCACCGAATGTACCCTCGCCACCTGAAAGATTAAATAGTATAAATGTCGTAAAAGATGGTTTGATTTATAGCAATATCCCAACGTATCAAGGGAAATATATGCATTTGAATGCAAATCGACATACTAATGTACGGTACTAGTTCGTGTTATGCATGTACTAAAATGAAAACGTCTAATAAAAAAGTACGAGGACAATAGACAAAAAAGTTGTAGTATGGCGTGTGGCCCATCAAGAGTATCTATTTTTCCCTAATTGAGAATTTGCATGAGACTCACCATCAACTCCAGGTGCTCCCGGCTCTCCAGCAGGTCCAGCTGGTCCGGGTTGGCCATCGGCTCCTGGCAGACCGGGAGTTCCATCAAGTCCTGCGCTCCCAGCAAGACCAGGCTGTCCGGGAGTTCCGGGAGGTCCAGGATTTCCCTTTCTTTTGAATCCTGGTTGGCCATCTTTTCCGGGAAGGCCAGGTGCTCCGGGGGTTCCTGTAATCGACAGATAACAACTTCATTCCGATCGTTATCCTTTGTTGGCGCGATAAGCGTAACATAGTTTGCTATCATAGTTTGGAGTTTCATCCGAAAGCCCTTTTTTCCAGTTTTCACCCTGAATTTTGGCAATATATTTGTAACCGCCCACTTACCAGGCTCTCCGGGGTCTCCGACAGGTCCAGCGGGTCCAGCGGGTCCAGCTTGGCCAGGCAAAGCATCTGCTCCAGATGGTCCGGGTGGTCCTTGAATTCCAGGCTGTCCATCAAAACCGGGGTTACCGACGGGTCCAGCCGGGCACATAACACATTCTGCCTGTTGGAGACAAGTACGTGCTGGGCCTTCAGATCCATCCATGCCAGCTGGGCCGGGTTCTCCGTTCACTGGAAAGAAAAGTGGTTATGTTTGGAAGCCCTACAACCATTCTAAGGACTCGCAGCTACTATGGTGTACGAGATAATGGTGGATATTTGGTAAGCGCGTCGTATACTAACTTCCATGCTCTCCGGGAGTTCCAGGTGGCCCAGGAGGTCCTGGCGGGCACTTGGGCATTGCATTGCACTGACACCAATCCGGGAGGCCGGCGAATCTGGAAGTCATAAATGTTTGGCCGTTTGGGGTTGTATTTTGTAGTTTGTAAGAAATGCTAAAGGCTCCTGTAGTTTGTATCCTACAGTACCTCTTCTCCCTTCTAATAAGTGGATTCTCTCGTGGACGGGATGGTCCAGTGACACCGATCTGAATGTCCATCAACTCAACCCAAGAGTTGTCTGTGTTCTCCTGAAATTGCATCATGTTAATTATATGTGGCATACTGTATATAATACAAGTGCAGTTTATATCAAAGTGTTGGTTGGCTTGCCTATCCTTCTGTTATAACGCATTGACGCACATTGGTCAAGGCAGGTTAGTTAACTTCGTCATGAGTTTCGGTGAAAAGAGTGGTACTGAGTTTTCCTTCCGCGGGGCTAAAGTGTACTGGGTACTCATCAGTGTGCCTCCCACCTTGAATGATTGCACGGTCATCATAACTTCATCTCTGATCGCGGTCATCTCATAGTAGAGTGAGGGAATGACAGCCAATGCGGAGAGAAAGGCGATAGAGGTGAGAATTGTGGAGATCACCACCGCCGCGTGCACTTCTTTCATCTGGAAAAATTATTTCTTTGACATAATAATGAAAGGGAGTTCTAATGTAGAAATATTGTTGGCTACCAACAATTTGCGGTAGGTACTCAACAAACACGGCAATTGGAAAAAAGCTCGAAGAACTACTTTCAATATATATGTCTTATCCCATAAGGGATCGTATATTACAAAACCAATTCGAGTTGTAGACATTTACCGCACCCCTGGCACACAATAGTCAAAACATGCACGCGAATGTGAAGAATAGTACATATAAATAAAGTATGGGCAAGGACGCCCGTGGTTTTCTATCGTAAGTGACACGTTGATAAATATGTAGTAATGAGAAGATCTTGAGTTGCATTGCCAGAAGTTTTCATAACGTTTGGAAACTAAACAATGTGTACCAAACTAAATTGAGTTGGTTTCTTATAATTTAACATATTGTTAGAGAGTGTAGATTGTACTACAAAAGTCCTGTGATATCAGACTTTTATACTAGGAGGCGACGAGGCACCGCCTTCTTTTTTAAATTGCTTCTGGAAGAGGAGGGACAACTGATTGAAATCATGAAAGAAATGGAGGGAGATAGAGAGACAGAGGGTGAGATCGAGAGAGATATATAGATAAAGAAGCAGAGAGAGAGAAAGAAATAAACAAAGACGAAAGCCGGGGATATACAGAATCTTTTTAATGCGTTAGTATCAATGTGTACTTGAGTGCGCGTCGGCTTTCCACTTGTCCATTTTGCCTCCTTTTATGTGGACAATCTTTTCAAAAGAAATAAACACAAAAATATGAATATGGTAAAACGCAAATATCCCTTAGACTTTCAAACTAAACTGGAGACAAAACACGATGTTTTATCCGAATAAAAAAGACCAGGATTACTGTATTCGTATTGTGGTACGCGAGCTTTTTTGGGTTGATATGACACCACACCTGATTGTGAAGTTTTTCTTGTAAATTTTTGTCTTGTTGGCCACTGATGTGATAGAAATGTGATAAGTCTTTGAGTTAATTATTCAATTCTGCAATAGCCATTTCGAAACAAAGATTGTCATTCTCTCCCTTTTGTTCTCTTCCTCTCCATCCCTTCAGTGCTCTCTAGATCTCTGTTTTCTCAGCTTCAGACCTTCAGAATGTCGTGGCTAGCGCCTTGTCTTATGTCATTGTTAATTGTATTGTGACCGGTTCAAAACTCTTCTTTTTATGAAATCAATTTGCATACGACAAGTGGCCGATCCTAGACGACTTTTTACCGTGTAGCGTTGATTGCATTGCTTGTTGCTTGTGGTCAGATAAAAAGATAAGTGGGCGCATATCTATCAGCGGTAGGGTTACGGTTTGTGGATATCTAATATCCCACACTGCAAACCTTCTTGAAAATAGAATCAGCCATCCCAAGATTGATAGAGTCCAGGGACACCATTTCGCTGGCAGAGTAATATATGGCACGAACTATAACATTAATTTGCTTTTTTATTCGTATTCATACTTTTATGATAAGATGGGCAGTGTAAAAAATAATTGGAATCATTCTATGCATATGTATACAAAAACCATACTGTACGCTTGGTTCTCTATATTTTCACCTGGCAATCCTATTAAAACCATCTGTCTGCTCTCTTTCCATGCTAGTTTCAGAGGTTTGCATGACAACAAGCGAACAAGGTCATTTCATGGTTTGCCTTCCGTCCTCGTACGAATATGCAAATTTTATTGGAATGTGGTGAATTGCCCGGAGAGAAATACTTTTATGTGTGACCGTGTGTGCCTTTTTGCAGCAAATACAACTGGAATACAGGAACATCTCAGAATTTTTTTGCAGAAAGCCAAATTAGAGATTCGAAAAAATGAGGTGAAAAGCAAACATATTTGTGTTATTGTTGTTTTACTTTACCCGACAAAACTGCAAGTTGCATATATTTATGAATTTTATGTGCACGTAATAAATTATTATTAATAAGAATACTGAATACACAAAGAAATATGTATATACACAAGAACTGACTGCGAGGACAGCTTTTCACCAATATTAGCGAAATACCTTACAGTTTTGTTGAGGTGTTCGTGTTGTATGGACCATAATATAACCGGTATATCCACAGACAATAATATCACAATAATTTATTCACGCCAAGTTGAAAGACAATCCAATTGAGCAATCATAATAGAGGAAAGTGAGTAAAACCAAATACTACATTTACACATGGATCTAAATGAACTGTACACACATTAAAAACACGCCTCAAATATATGTTGTTGTACAAGTTGTACACTATATTACACATAATATATGCTTTTTTATAATTTTTATTCTTCAAAAAAGTTAGAAGGACATACCAGAGTTGATTCAAAATGTTAGTTTTTGCCTATTGCAATTAAAAAAGAAACGAAATGAAAAACTATGAGATATTGTGAAAGAGGCAGCACGTTTGCGATGGCAATAACCAACTATCACATAGAAAACTGACGAATAAGGTACCGAATTTCGAAGAAATTGAATCTTCCTTTCCCCGATCATTCAGAAGGCAGTTCGATTGACCTGAATTAATTTCGTAACTCTTTATATTTGAGATTTAAAGCCGCATATAACAGCCGGATTGAAACGTATGACGGACTTTGTATTCCCATGTAGTATATGCAAATAACTACGCGATACCGTGTAATTTTTTTTATAATAATCGTTTACATATTGGAGTGCAGATGTCCAATATATTAAAAAAAAAACTGGCCGTTATCAATAAACGCGGTTTGAAAAAAAGATTGGAAAAGAAAGTTCATTGTATCAAGTTCTATATGCAACGTGGTTAGAAATCCAACACTTGAAACATACCGTTTTCGTTTGCAGCAACAACATGACGACTGTTGACAACACGACTGAAAATCAGGATTATTATCCCCGTGTATGTGCCTTTTAGTCAACGAACTTGCTCTCCTGACCACTCATTACTCTCTCTCTCCTCTTTCTTTCTCTCTTCTCTTTCTTTGTCTCTATCTCTCTCTGTCTCTCTCTCCTTGTTAGTTTCCTGTCCCTTTTGCTCTAGCTTCTCTCCCAAATGTCTCTCACACAGCCCTTTCTCTCGCTCTCGATCATTATTCCCCCTTATCCCTAATGAGGAAGTGCATAATGTGTTAAAAATTAAATACCGAAGTGCATCCTCCACAGCTTGTCGATCCTCCTGAAAAGGAATATTGTCACAATTCTTAGGACAGTGGCACACAATTGGTCGGGGAAATTTTACTCTACTTGTGCAAATATGATCTCACTAGATTTCTGGCTCACAATCAGACTGGCTCGCAAACAACCGAACTACAATATTATTTTGCCATTTCGGATAATCTCCTATGACATGATTCTATGACATGGTCAACACAAATTTTGATCAGAATATGTCTCACCGGAACAAGCGCCTCCTGATCCTGAGCCACATCCGCTACTGCATCCACTGCAACCACCACCACATCCTGAGGAGGTGGAACTGCACCCAGAACCACATCCGGAAGATCCACAACTGGCGCCGCAACCGCTGCCGCAACCACCCCCGCAACTAGAACTGCAACCGCTGCCGCCACCAGAACCAGAACTGCAACCACCGCCGCAACCGCCGCCGCAACCAGAGCCGCAACCAGAGCCGCAGCCTCCGCCGCCGCATCCAGAACTGCAGCCTCCGCCGCCGCATCCAGAACCGCAACCTCCGCCGCCGCATCCAGAACCGCAGCCTCCGCCGCCGCATCCAGAACCGCAGCCTCCGCCGCCGCACCCAGAACCGCAGCCTCCGCAGCGGGAAGCGCAACCGCCGCGGCAGCCGGAAGCGCACCCGCCACCGCAACCAGAAGCGCAACCGCCACATCGTCTTCCGCCGCAACCGCGACACCCGCCACCGACTCGGCACTGCGAACCACACCTGCCTCCACCACATGATGATTGACATCCGGAACCACATCCTCCTAAACACATGTATTAATTTTGTTTGTCTTTCTCATTTGATAGGCCTCACATGGCATCTTGCTATTTTTCAACTACGTTCAGCTTCCTTCGATGCTAACTGTAAATTTTTCCAACGATGTTTTGGTAAAATATGTCACCGCAATTATTCTGTGGTTTGCATGCTCCAAAGTTAACAGGATGACAAATTGAGCCTGAAGAAGAGAAGAGATTTCCGCCACAACATTGACCACCGGTAGGAAACTGCAAGAAAGCGTAGAATATAAAATTTGCGTTCGTCTGGTTCATCTATTGAGAATAATAACTTAAAATAAGTAAGTCTACTCGTTCCAGTAAAATGTTGATATTATTCAATTTAATTTGTCACCTGTGCAGGTCGTTGGATGTTTGCTGTGTGCGATGTGGTGTACCCGACTTGAGGGATCGGTAAGGGATTGTAAGGAATAAAAGGTGGATTGGGTGGTGGAGGTGGTGGGGGACGTAGAGGAAGAGAAGGAGGGCGAGAGGCTAGAGGAGGTCTCTGGGGAGTCCAAGTCCGACCCTCGATGTACGAGCTCCCACCATGCCTGAAATAATAATCGTTTTTTAATGTGCATCTTCTTTATAATTAAACTGATCAGTATTTTAATATTGGTTGCTTGTTTCGTGCGCGTCCTTGATGAAATAATCACAATATTTCGTAAGCTTCGAATTTTGAAGATAAAAAATAAGCATTTTCCTTAGAAGTGAGAGACACAAAAACACTGAAATATAAAAAACTTACGCTGTTTGATAAGCACTCGGCAAAACCTGAATCTTTGGACGTGGCCGTTTCGCTGAAGGAACCATGGGTTGTTCTGGTAGAGGCGCCAGAGTGGGATAGACACTGGGAGATACTCCCACTTCGTGATCCACCTTCCCACTTACATAAGAACTACCAATGGAGACAATCTAAATGAACTCTCTTCTTTTCTATATCCTCTTTCTCTAAGTTTCGGGACATCAGTATTAGTAATGCCAATAGTAATGTATTAATTATGTAGTATAGGTAAAATGTGTAATGTGTAAGATGCTTAGGTTTGGATGCTAACCGGTTCATGATCTCCCTCGATGTCTGTGTATGTAGAACCGTCGGTTTCTTCAGGAACTGGACGTTCTTGGTTTTCGTCGACATAAGAGGAGCCAGACTGAATACCACCTCCAGAAGGGCCATGGTATTCTTCTTCTACTTGACTTCCAGTTGGGATTGGAAGGGGAGGAGGAGCAGGACCAGGGGCGGGAACATAGGCTGGAGCAGGGGTAGGCGCGGGAGCAGGAACATAGGCAGGGGCAGGAGCCGGAACATAGGCAGGGGCAGGAGCCGGAACATAGGCAGGGGCAGGAGCAGGAGCCGGAACATATGCAGGGGCAGGAGCTGAAGCCGGAACGTAGGCAGGCGCAGGAGCGGGAGCCGGAACATACGCAGGCGCAGGAGCGGGAGCCGGAACATAGGCAGGCGCAGGAGCGGGAGCCGGAACATAGGCAGGGGCGGGAGCCGGAACATAGGCAGGCGCAGGAGCGGGAGCCGGAACATAGGCAGGCGCAGGAGCGGGAGCCGGAACATAGGCAGGTGCAGGAGAGGGAGCTGGAACATAGGCAGGAGCGGGAGTTGAGGGCCGATTCACTTCGCTAGCTCCTGCAATAAGTAGATGCATTAGCGTTTTCTTTCCATTGCAAGGCTGCTAATGATTTCGAATCTCTTTGAAAAACAAAATTACGTCCAAAATAATATGACGCATATAAAATTTATTTTACTTTTCTTATTTTTATTCATTTATTTTTTTTTAAACAAAAGATATACTTCCTAATTTTGATAACAAACACTTAATAACATTCTATATGAGTTTCAACACGAGCTTCAGGTTGAAAATATTAATACGAAATTATCATAACAATTATTCTAACTTTTTGAAATATCAATATCAGGATTCATTACTGAACGCATAAGGGAATATGGCACTGTGTTATGGTAAATGCATAAATTAAAAAAAAAATACCCGAAGAGTATTCAGCTTCTGGAACTGGCGGCGGCGGAGGCCTTCTGGTGATAGCGTAGGGAATTTCCTGAGGCCGTGCTAGGGGAGGTAGGGGCGCGGGGCCAGGAGCGGGAGCAGGCACTGGTGCTGGAGCAGGACGGGAAACGTAAGCGGAAGTTGGGGCTGGCGGTGGACCCAAAAGGGGCGGCGGCACGGGAGCGGGAGAAGGTGCGGGAACGTAGGCGGACTCTGAAGTTGACGCGGGAACTGGTATGGGAGCTGGAGCAGGAGGTGGGGATTGTACGTTGGCTGGAGGACTAATGTAGGCAGAACTTGGAGCAGGCGCTGGAAGTACAACTGGCGCAGGTGCTGGGCTTTCCACATAGCCACCTGCGGGTTGTGGACGAGGTGCAACCTCTGTCTCCGCAGTGTTCTCACCACCATATGGTATTCCTGCCGCGGTATCGCCGCCCTAAAAATGATAAATTAATACTATTATCAGATGTTTATGGGAAATTGTTAGATATACCCGGTGTCCGTTTAGATACGAATGAAAACTAAAAAACCTGTGAATATCCTCCATGAGGAGACACGGGTGCCGGAGAGGTTGATGGCGAGGGTGCTGGTAAGGACACTGGCCCTGACCCGGAAATTGGTGCTTGTGGTGGTGCCGGGTTGTACGTGCTTTGAGATGCAGTTGGAGTAGCTGGAGGCGGGGCAGGAGCTGGGAAAGATACGGCAACGGGAACTAAAGCAGGTGCAGGAACTCGTGACGGAGTTTCCACGTACCCTCCCGCTGCGGGAGAAGGAGGAGGTAGAGCCGCTGCCTCACTTTCTTCCCCTCTCTGTTCTTCCTCTGAAGTGCGAGCACGGCCCGATGGTATTCCTACTGACGTGCCACCGCTCTAAAATACTTTTATTAAGCCGCAATATTTTAGTTACTACCGTCGTTAACTCGAGCTTGATTGTGTTTTGGGTTGCGCGGTCCGTGATAGTGCGTTATCATAAGTGGATAATAAAGGGGTGTTGTGCAACAACAGGAATGTTGCCATTCAATTGAAGCAAACAAAGTGGAAAACAAACAAACAACTTAACCTCTTCATAACCTCCTTTGGCAGATGGACCTGGTGCTGGAGCTGGCGATGGGTATTCGAGTGTTGGGAGAGCAAGAGGCTGTGCTTCACTGTTGGATGGAGATGGTACCGCAGGCCACGTTAAGGCATTTGTCGGAAGCGATGCTTCATTGTCAGGGAATCCACCAGAAGAAGTTGGCACTGGGGGTGAAGGCACTGGTGCTGATCCCGCAGATTTTGGAGTTTCCCCATATTCGGTAGGCAATGCTGTGTGTGGCGGAGATGATGGTGAGGGCGCGTTTACAGGCGATGGCACGGCTGCTGAGTCGAGTTCATTTGGTGCTTGTTTACCCTCATAGCTACCTGGTGCGGGTTGATTTGGAGCTGGCAAAGGCCTATTTTCTGATGAAACTTGTTCTTCTTCCTTACCGTAGCTTGGGTGAGGCGCAGTTGGTTGGAGTGGAGCCTCTGGTCTTGGAACACCACCAGGCGATGATGGAAGAGGTAGATGAGTTGCACCTTCTGATGCTGACGTTGTTTTTGGTTCTATGGCTTCAGGTGAAGGTTGATATTGACCACTTTGTTGTGTTTGTACATGTGGTGTGGGACCTTGTGCAGAAACAGGTGCTGTATTTCCTACAGTTGAATGCGGTGTTTCGGGGTGATATGTTTGTGAATCTTCGCTTGCAGGGGCAATTGGTTGTGGGCTTAAATTAGGAGATACAAGTGACTGTTGTTCTATAGAAGAAGGAACAGGTGCAGTTTCAGGTTTATGAACTGGATTTACCCTTCCGGAGGCCATATTCTCGAAATTTTCGAAACCGTCATATCCATCACCGTGCGTCGGGAGAATGGGTGCTGGGGCAGTTACAGCTGCTGGAGCAGGCCCTGGTACCGGAGCTGGGCCTTGGACTGCGCCCGGCAAAGGAGCAGGAGCTGGTTCTTGTACGAACGATGGTTCCTCGAAATCGTATCCACCAGATGAAGGAACAGAAGTGCTGGGTCCAGCCGGAATTATAGGAGGAGACAACCCGCCTTGGTGTGCACTTTGAGTTCCTGCATTTGAACCATCAAAAGTACTGGGAGCCTGCGGACCATATGCGGGAGGAAGAGCTTCGCCTAAATCAGAGTAAGTTGTGTCGGCATGAATAACGGGTCAGGACCCCTTGTCCAATGAAAAAGTTATGTGAATAAATAAACAAAGGATTACAACCAAAGTCTCTTGACTCTTGTGATTCGCTTTGAGCTTCTCCTCTTGGCGTTTTCTTTTTCACACATTCTTTTAAGACGAAACACCGGCCGGTTTTTGAAAAACGCATCGAAGGCGACTGCATGTTTGTGGTATTTATGCTAAGTGGGGGTCGAATTGGGGGCCGATTTTTTTATTGTAAATTATGCTCATTTGCATATGACTATGATGCATAAAAATACAAATGACCGCGATGCGTTTCAAAAACCGGCAGGTATTTCGCTTTCAAGCTTCTTGAAGGAGATTTATTCAAGAACTAACCACCATTATAAGATGTAGGTTGATGTGCAGTTGGTCGGTAGGGTCTTTGTATTGGATAGGTCATCACTCGGGGTTGTTTGGCATTTGACGGAACCTTTGTGAAAAAAAGACTTTTAAACCGGACCTTTTTCTTATTCAAACAATCAGTGGACTCTGGGAAACCAAAGACGCTACTGCATGCGTTAACCATTACACTACAGTCATCCTCGGCTATTCTTGAACTCCAACTATGCGAATTGGATTCCTAATATCTACCTTTCTTCTTTCAAAATAGACTTGGATCGGCCTTGTGTGTTTTATATGTCTCTTTATGTTTACTAATTCTAGGTATACATATATACATGAATACATACATGGATACATGGATAGTACGCATAAATACAAACACACATACATACATAAATACATGACAGTACAAACAACATACATACAAACATACATACATACATACATACATACATCCGCATAAAAAACCCCAACAATTCTCACATTCTGTTCTCCATATGGCTGTTTCGGGATCTCATTCGGGTCTACGGAAGCATAACCGCTCTAAATATTGGTAAGTTTCTAACACAGCGTTAGGCATAGATCGATAGAAAGATCATTAAAGGATAGAAACTATGTATGAATGATGAAATATAAAAACATAAATCATTCGGTTTTAACGAAATTTCATATCTAAATTCAAACTGGCGTGCACTTATCTACTGTGTTCTAAATACTAAATGCAAACAACTAACTCACTCGCATGCCGGTTTCACTAATGGGTCCTGGGGCGACATTCTCTTGTGGACGTGCGCCATTGAAAGAACTTGTGATAGGGACAGTTGCAGGGAGGTTAGAGCTAGAAGGTCTAGGCACGAGAGGCACAGACGGGGCCGATGGTGCAATAGAAGGAGAGGGTGCTACCCAGTGAGACTTTTCATCGCCCCGTGGAGCATGTGGGCTCTGGGGAACAGTTTCCGATGAAGGCCTATGTTTTGACTCTGCTTCACTTGATGGTTCCGTTTTAGGTTCATAGGTCTGTGAAGGTTCTGGAAAATATAAGGAAGCTTGAACGTCGATAGAACCCTGAGGTGCAATAGGAGCAGAAGGAAGAGGTGGTGCAAGCTCTGAGGTCGAGGGGCGAAGACTAGGCAGACTAGGCTCAGACTTGGGATTTTCCTCCACCATAACACTTGGCGGTATTTGCTCTTGTTTATAGGACGGTGCTTGAGGCATAATGGAAGGGGCTGAGATAGATATTCCAGACTTCGGCTGGTTTTCCACAGAAGGACCATTGTGTGAAGATTCTGGAGGGGTTCCTTCTGCAGAAGGCGGAAGAGGACCATGCGATGGAGGATGCCCTGAGGACAAGGTAGAAGGTTGAGATCCTTGTCCTGTGCTTGTGGCTTCCGATGGTGCTCGCACATCTGTCCTCTCAGGATTATGTGGCGCTACCGCGGGTTGTTTGTTGTAAAGTGGCCCTGTAGGTTGTGATGTTTCTGATGGACCACCTAGGCTATACTCAGGTATCTGTGGAGCGGGTGCAATGGTCAGTCTGTTATAGTTTCCACTTTGGTTTCCTATCGGTGATGTTTCAGGGGCCGCATTACCTCGTTGCTCTATCTGAATGCGCCCTGATGCCTGTGGACCTATATTTGCAGACGTCAGTTGTGAAGCGGTCTTCTCTGGTGGGGACGGCAAAGATGGTTGTGTACCTGGGCTTGTACGAGCGTCGGTTCCGTAAGACGTGGATTCTTCCTCTAACCCGTGGGTCGTGGGCCCTGCCTCTGGTATTCTAACTGGTGCTACGCTTTCCTTTGTCAGCGATAGCTCTGATTCTACATTTCTTTCGGTTTCCTTTGTTGATTGAACGTTTTGATGGTGTTGTCCATTCTCAGCTCCACTTGCGGCCTTGCAAAGAAATTAGTGAAAGGATAGAGAAAAACTAATGTAAGGAAGCTATAATATCCTCCATAAAAGTAGTGCACTGAAAAATGGAAATGCTCGCACGTGAAATGTTTCATTGTACATGACAGAAAGTGCTTTACTCTATCTATTCTTCTATAAACTACATATTTATATGAAACTATTGAATTGAAGGTAAAAGAATTTGGAAACTACAAAAGCATATCTATCGAGGGCTTTACATTTTAGTAAATCTGCATGATCGAAATTTTATTGGAACTAAATTCACGAACCGGTACTATTGATCCGTATCCACTTTCCTGTCCATATGGTGATGGATAGAGACGGGAGGAGGACGGTTTCTAAACATACAAGCATTAACGTTACCATCAGAAATCTCTAAACCTCAATAACCCAGCTATGAGGCGAGGTCCTGATGATGTCTTCACAAATAAATATTCGATAAGTAATCGGTCAAATCTGTTCAAGATCTACGCCTACAGAAAGTAACCTCCTTAGTTCCTTGATAGCTCTTTCTGAGTGCAACCCCTTACTATATCATACAGATGTTTCTGTTATATTATGTATAATAGGTATTTTACCGGAGGTGGTGCTGCTACGGGTACAGGTCGAAGACCTCCGTGATTATGCTCCGGATGTGAACACTCTTCGGATGAGGAACTACTGGATGATTCTGAGGATGAGCTTCCATGGCGCCTTAAAGTAGTCTCATAAACTTTATCTATCGATTTGTGAAGAAAACACTGCGCATCATACGTATGTTCGAAACCAAGCTTCGGAAGGTAAAACAAAAAAGGACATTAGGAACGCAGAGAGCAAATTCTCCCGCTTGTCCGTGCATACGTGTAGTGTGTGTGCACGTGTGCAGCACAGTACAAACTACAAACATGAATTACGAATTACAAACTACAACCTTGCAAAGCAAAAATTGTTCACTCACCCATATCCGGTTGCCTTCTTCACCACAGGTGCATTGTCGAATTCCTCTCCTGCTCCACCACCGGTTCCACATGAAATGATTATTGTTTACCAAATATTCAATCCTAAGGTCCTAAGGCAAATTTTTCACCATTTATGATTGTCTAGTAAAGCGTGTATCCATTTGTGTCCGATAAGAAGCACTGCTTATATGGTAGCTGACAGTGGGTTGAAAGACCAATCGCAAAGGAATTTAGTGATTTTGCCCCGATTTGCTTTTACTCATAAAATTTTATTTTTATTTTTATTTGCTCGTTAGTTGCACATCTTATAACTGCGCGGCAAGTCGTCTGTGAAGCGCCTATTGGAAAGCAGTATCTGCTTACATAAATACATGAGATCATGATACGTTCCAGAAGCCACGTGAAATACCGCGGTAAGGTCACTCACCAGAAGATCCCCAGAATGCAGCTAAAACTTCTGGAGATTGTCCGAGGTTCGAGATTGAAAATCGAATATTTGTGTTTGGAATAAATTCATGGTCGAATGAAGAGAGGCCAGTCGGATGTGCATCCAGGGAATAGAAGGTTTCTCTTTTGAGAAAATGTCCGCGTTCTTCTGGTATGCTGCAAGTAGATTTTCCACAATTTAATTATTGCAAGAACTGGGGTTGATACGATACTGTAAAAGCAAAAACATTCTTCTAACGACACGATGTCCTTGTTCTTTAAATTCTAGCATTAGGCACGCTCAGATGCTAACAATTATCTTTTTACAATGCATTATAATTTCTAATATGAAATAGAAAGTACATTCCTCTCTTTAGTGAAATACCATTTTTGTAATATATTATATATGCTTCTTTCTGTGGAAAGGATAAATCAGTGTGCCTGCAGAGGATTTATGGCCTCTGAGCACGTCTAGTGTTGCCATTTATTGCAGAAGAAAAGAAAACCCGTTTGGTTCTTTTCCTGCCAACAACGGTATCTAACAGACTAACGGCGTAAGAAACGAATAGTTAACGCTAATGATATTACCACAAAAGCTCAAGTCACGTTAGCAAAGAGCAGAAGCAAAGGATAGCACGAATGTACGGTTGCATTACAAACACTTGAAGAAACGCAATAATAAACCTAGATCGCGATGATATGAGAACAGGGAAACAAAATAACAGGAAAAAAAAACTAAATGTATATACAAAATTATTATTCATACTAACCAACACCTTAAAAACGGATTTAGTATTCAATTCAAGTCCTTACAGTTTCTCACGGTATGAGTTGCATGAGGTATGATTATTATCACCTAATTTATCCCCACAATTGTTTCTACGAGATAATTATTACTTACTCTGTAATCATCATCGGTATCTCCGGAGGGGGAAAATACTTTATTTGCGACGGAGGAAGTGTTGGGCTGTAGCGATTTTTGTTTCCTAAACAAAAGTTAAAGGGTCAGGCGCATTTCAAATGACCCCTATTTTTGATGATTCCATCTGATTCTTTATGTCAAATATAGTAGGATACGATATTTTTCTAATTTTCAAACGCAAAATTCACGCAGTTTTGAGCAGTTTACCATTGCCAGTCATACCCAACTATTTATCGCAGTTGTCACGCCCCTTCGCGCTAATTGGGCTATATGCTCTATTGGGCGTGGCAATTGCGATATTGGCCAATCAGCGCGAACGGGCGTGCCAACTGCGATAAATAGTTGGGTATGACTGCCCACGGTAAATTGCTGAATAGTGTGTGAATTTTGCTCTTGAAAATTAGAAAAATATTGCATCCTACTATATTTGACGTGGAGAATCAGATGGAATCATCAAAAATAGGGGTCATTTGAAATGGGCCTGACCCTTTAAGGAATCAAAATTGAACGAAAGAAAAATGTGCACCTGACAAAAATAGCGTAGATTTTCTCTAAACATTTGAGCAAACTGAGCAACGACTTTGTTCGACGATTTTCCAATAAGAAGAAAATTACTTACTCCATAGTAAACCCGTGTTTAGTAGTTTAGTTGTTTAGTTGCAGTTCCATACATCAGTGAAAACTTTCATAAACTTCACAATTCAAAATTATATTATATTCGCACACAAAATTGCGGTGCGCCATGTCCCTGTACAATCGATTACCACACAAGTTTAGCTTTACCTAATGAAAAATGTTCCGCATCAATAATTTGTATATGGCCTGGAAGTTGAAGTTCTGGGTGAATGGACTTCACATTCTGAAATAGATGACTTCCAATTAATTTTCACTGTATCTCAAAATAATTAGTTTCTAATTCATCTCTAATTGTAAGCCCCATTTTTCCACACATTTTGACCACATCTATCCTTTACCAGCGCCGCTCACATAGTTTGTGTTTATGCATTAGACAAATTTCTGAGTTCTTAAATGCAATAAGAACATCACTGAGGAAAATTCATGGTTGCATTGCGAGCGTCAGTCGGAAGTTCTGTGGCGCTCTGGCGCGGAAAAATGAGCAAGCCTGCGCTACACTACAGGTGTGCCAAATAGAAAACTAGAATTTTGCATCTTTCAAAAGCCCTGAGCCCTGACGCCCTCCGTCGTCTTATTGTTAGCACCAAATTGGGGCCACACTGCTGGCCACCTTTTTGAGCGAGTTAGCCTAAGTTTTTTTTAATAACGCAAGAATATCAATTTGCATAATGCCAAATAAGCTTTGATAAATGTCCAACCTGTCCAAATTCATAATGCCCTTGTGCGGCGGACACCAGAACCACGAGCCAAACCTCTAGTGGAGATCTCATGCAAATTGGAAAATAATAAATAACAATTTAATTTATGAGCTCGCTTTGAAATCTACAGTGTTCCTGAAACATTTGTTATTCACATTTACCACGAAGAAAAAATTGAAGAAAATGCTTCAAATCAGCGTGACCACAAAACAAAGGTACAAACTAACCGAAACTAAGTAAATGTTGTACCAACGGGTTAGCACATAAAAAGGTGGTTTTATTGAGCGAAAAGAAGACGCTCACGAAAAAAAAGTTTCCCTCAATTTTCTTGTGCCCAAAGTCCGGAATTTCAGAAATAGTAATATTATCGTGAAAACCGCGTTCGACAACGCCAGAAACCCGCAGGGTTATTCCCCGACAAACTGTTCCACCAGCTACCGTAGTCAGAAAAAATTTTTGAGTTTTTGTGTATTGTATCATTTTGGAAAACCATTTTCAGAATCGTTGGATGATGATCATTCAACGATAAAGAATGAAAATCGAATGAAATTTACCGTAAGACGTATTTTGACACATCTGACTACGGTAGCTAGTGGAACAGTTTTTCAGAATAGCGCTGCGAGCTCGTATTCGTGGTGTAGTTATTCTTTGAAAAAAAAAAAAAATTCCGGCGGCACAAGAAAGTTGACTGAGGAAAACTATTTTCCCATAAGTCCTACTTTTACTAACAGCAGGTTGAAAACAACATTTCTTAACATAAAATTCAACAATTTTGTTAGATGGTCATGATGTTGTCTATGATAGTACATAGTATATCTGCATGATTATGATATAACGATGGCATTCGAAAGCATCGCTTCAAACTCTCTCATAATACGTATGATAATAAAAATCCGTGCAACTAAACATACCCTTGTGAGTGAGAAAAGTAAAACTATATGAATATGACGTATGAATGTGTTAGTGTAGTGCCAAACTACACAATGTTGACAAACTATGTGAAATGCTGGCACACCTCCAAAAGTTGTAGTTCTTTATCTAATGAATTGCCTGTCACAAAGTCTGGTTTAGTCATTCCGTCATTTGTATTAATCTGATTTAATTAGTGCTTTTAAAACGTATGAAAAGAAGAAACATAGTAATACGAAGAATACGACTAACAGGAAAAACGAGGATAATGCATATATGAAATGTAAGACTGAGCACCGACAAAATAGAATGAAAACGAAACTACGCTCATACTATACACAACACATTGTCCTGCTAATGATGGTAAATACAAACCTAGTTGGTTTACTCAAAAGGCCCATAAACATTGAGACGAACACAAGACAATTGTTGAAGATATGAAATCAGACATATCCATCTACTTCTACTAATACAATATTCATTTTTTAAACGATGGTTGAAAAGCAACGACCGTATATCGTATGAAAACGGGCGTATTCGCCGTGTACTTTTCCGGAGTGATACTTAATCAGCGCCAATCAGCGCAATTTCATACGGTGCACGTGCACGCTTACAATAACCGGGGGGGGGGACCCTACCTAAACGTAGATAGTTCAAGTTAGTTTATATTATTAAAGTCCATTCTTCCCTATAAAACAAGAAAAAACCAGTGATGTTATAGATAAAAAAAATAGAAAGTTGCGCAACTGCCGTAGTCACCAGTGGAACAGCAGCCGTGGGGGTGGCATGTCGTCTATGGGGGCGGTGTGGGTCTGGATGCTAACTTGTAACTAACAAGTCTTGTTCTACTCTTCCTTTCTATTTTATTCCCACTGTTTACGTGTGTGGCACACCGTTGTTCGGTCCCTTGTAGCTATACCAGTTATATATCTGAAAGGAGACTCACTTGGTTAAGCATATCACGTTCCTGGAACAGACACTTACCACACAATGACGAAGAAACAAGAAGAAACATTAAGAAAGGTACAATGCAATAAATCAGACCGTCCGCAAAGCGGACAAGTAAGTACTAGGTGATAAAGCTAAGCGGGTTTTTTGTAGGAGAACAGCTAGAACTTAGAGTATTGAGATAAGATGTCGGGGTCTAATTGTAACAGCAAAAATACCACAATAGTTAGTATTTTCTTGTTCAGGTGTTTCGAGCATAAATTGCAACCAAAATTGACAACACTGGGGAATCTTATATGTGTTTTATTCGTCAACTGTTCGGCCGTAGGCCATCTTCAGGAAATTACCTACAAAATATAACATAATCACAGAGTTGTCACAGACACATCAATCATAATAAAAAAGAAGAACAATAGTTAGGGTCATACAGGTTTTTTTGCCTTTCTGAGCGCGATTTGGAACTTCAGATCAGATTAGAGTAAATGCTTGGTGTTACTATGTTTCACATAGCATAATAAACAATACTAACTGTGCTATAGTAAGAAATATGTACACATTTATTTGTGAGGCAGTCAAAAAAGCTGCAGCTTGGTGTTGTGCTTTAGTCTTGGATATATTTCCTTTTTTTGTTACTTTCACTCTCTTTCATTTGTTTTTCTTTGGAAAATGGGGCATCCACATCGTACATTAGTTTAATATTTGCATTTCCGTGGTTGTCCCGGTATTGCATAACTCGAGTGAATCTAACAGGATATATAAGGAGAGGGGGAGGGAGGGAGAAAAAGAGAGGGGGATATAGTGATAGAGGACTTAAGAACAGGAGAAAAGGATTGAAGTAGAGAGAGAGAGAGGGGGAGAGAGAGATGGGAATAGAACTTCCATATAATAAAATTTAGCATAGTTTAGCATAGCACTTGATCGGGCGAGATCCAAACAAGGTTGCAAATAGTGATCTCGAGCATACAGTGCCGCATAAATTGTCGAATAGAATACCGTGTACGTGTAGTTGTATGCGTGGTGCAGTGCAGACATATAAATGGAGGTAAACTCCGTATTATTGAAAGCTCCATCATTGATTCAAAATCTACCGGCATGCTAACTTATAAAAATGTCAGCTAGAATTATGAGTTACAGTACATCACTAAAATCTAAAAAAAAAGAAAACTTGAGCGCACGCGCCTGGACTGTACATTTTGTCTGTCTGTATGCATATTCTTGTTAGCCGCAAATCGCGTAATGTAAGCTAATTCAAGGTGCGCCGCGCGGAAAATCTAATATTTTACAATCATAGATTGTGAAAAAGAAAGAAATGTACGTGAAAGCAGACTTGCGATGAATATACTCACTCCAAGTTGCAAAACCATACTCATACACGTGCGACTGTAAAAAATCGTGTGACATGATTTGATTGTGAGCAGACATAATACATGCATTAGTTAACAAAACATATGCTAATATTTCTAGTTGTATTCTTATACTTATTAGCAAATATCAAACTTATAGAAAAAACATGGCATGTTGAAGTAGCCCTTGGTGTTTTTTTACTCTTAGGAACTATACTATACATCGTTAGCTTGTTGTTTTTAAGGAAGCTGTGCTCCAAAAGGATAATTTCACGTACATTACCAGTTGCACAATTGTCAAGTGAAGTGTGAAATATTTAAAGTGCATTATTAGAGAGAGAAAGGGAGAGAGAGAGAAAAAGGGAGAGAGCTCGATATATAGAAAGAGTAAGAGAGATATGAAGAAATAAGGACATAAGCAGGCATACAGAGACACCTATGCATGTTAAACGGAATAATTACCGTGACCACTGGAGGACAGCTATGTAGCCGGTGACCCGTTACCGATCATTTGGCGACCACTTCGTAACCACTCGACGACGCTTCTTGAGGAAAATTTGATAACCTTGCTTCCTCGCAGATAACACAATCTTCATTGATTCAGTATTTTATGTTAGTGTGAAAGTGACAGATGTGAAGACAAGATTTCCAGATGACTGGACCACACAGTCGTCTTGGGCCAGGAGGACGGAGGACACCTCGAGATCAGCTGAGTAGACGGGCAGCTGGAAGACGAACAAACATGAAGAAGAAGAAGAAGAAGAAGGTTCCCATATGTCTTGTGGACGGAAGAGTAGGTCTGTAGATCCAGAAGTCTCACAATCAGATAAAAAAGTCCGCCCCAGCGACAGAGTTTGGCCCTGGTTCAGCTCTCCTTGAGGAAATATTTTCATTGCTACATATTTCAGCCAAATGGTAATTCTTTTTATGAATTCGAAAACTCTTTTTATGAATTCGTATTGCAAACATATTTGCTGCACAACTTTTTCACAACAAATGAAAGTTAGAACAAAATAAAGATTTGTTGTGACCCGACCCGGTGGACTAATTCCTAGTTAAAGCCTGCTGAAACCCACGCCTAACTAATAAAGTTCTGTCCGTTTGATTCACAAATGAATTCCATAGCAGTAGCAATAGTTGTGTGCGAGCAATTGAGAACAAAACAACTCGGTTCCTACATGCAAACGAGGCCGAAAAAGCGTTTCGATATGATTCCTAACTTTTTCTTTCGTATTTTTTACCTTTGAAAATCCGCCTATGCAGCATGAACTTTCCCTTTCCCTTATATAAACACAGTGGTGGCAAAGGGATAAAGCAAGCTAGTCATTTGCTTGCTCCCTTCACGTTCCCTATATAACGCTTGTGGTCGTCCAAATAATGGATACAGTATCGCAATAAAAATAAGACAAATTGCTGTCACTGTGCGCTGTATTCGGTACTATAATATGCGTGAAAGTGAACAATGAACATTATAGGGATAATTATTATAGTCATAGTGCTAGTGCTAGAGTTTTGATTCTATACCCCAACCATGCCTAAACTATATGATGAATATAAACTACAAAAATCCTAGCAAGAGATTTGTCATATGAGCTCCAGGACCTCTGCGAAACATGTCGTAAGGAAACTGTATTGCGTATTGTAGCACCCTTGAATCTTGAATATAGATGCAGGATCTTGAAGCGTAAAAGACTTATTTATTAAAAAATTCAGTTTGTAAGAATATGCATGAGTACAGTAATTGCGAACGATTCACATACCAATATCACATTGGCAAGTCTTCTTGAACCCATGATTGCCCTGTTAACACGCTGATGCGGCGGTTTTTATCTACGTTTTCTAATATGCATGATATGAACTGTGATAGTGATGTTTGTGTAGAATCATTTCGTTGTTACCTGCAAATATACTCATTTTCTCTTGTTTACAAGATACATATAGGTACAGCTAGAGTGATATAGGATCTTCGAAAGGCGAAGGGGGTCAAAGACATATTAGGAATTTGACAACAAAAATCAACAAAGAGCAAACATTTGTCTTTGTTTACTTCTTTCTGCAGTATCCTTTTTTAAGTCTTTCGTTCTAGCTGTCCATTTTTTGGTTTTCAACCGCCAGTGAATAAAATTCTACCTCAGTTTCCCTTTAAAGGATCGCAGTCACTAAAAATTCGTATTTTTTATTCGCTTTTCATTAATTGTTCAAGTATGTGAAGAAAACGACGATTCCAGCGCCAAAGTACGGCAAAACGAACTCAGGGAGAGAAATCCCTGTTTATGACTTTTACTTATATACCGTAGTTTATAATTGCCCGTGTAGAGTTTCATAATAAATACCCTGCAGTGATAAACCACGCGCCAGGTGTAACACTGCAGGCTGTTCACTCTCCAAGTACCCCTGGCAATTGCATATATGCACCGGCGTCGGTCATTTATCAAAACTCATTCTCATTGATTTCTCTCCCTGAGTTCCATTTTATGTGGATTTTTATGGGTTGCATATTGTTTTATAAATCTGCTTGCATCTAATAAAAATCGAATAAAAAAGTTGATTTTGAAGTGACTGCCTTCCTTTAAATTGTGACCTTGTGAGCGAGACTCATTTTGAGGTTAAGAACTGGCGGAAAATCTAAAAAGATGAATTTAAAAAGCTTCACCTTCGATTATATTTATAAACGTAATGCGACAACAAAGAAAGCGAACGACCTTGAAAAATTGAAAAGCTGAGGAAAATGAGGTTCCTTTAGGCGAGAATGTTTTGACAAGAAATAATTCAAGACGTCTGACGCGTGGTTTTGAAAAGCACGGTGGGTACATTTTCATGCATCATATGCAAATCTGCCGGAAATTTCCTAGAATGGCACATAAAACTTGCACAGTATACACAGGAATGTAGTTTTAATAAATAATACGTCTGAAAGTCGCAGGAAGGACATGTCCTTGTTCACGATCCCAAACAAACAGATTTATCTTTCTATTATTAAAGCGAACGGCCGCTTTTCCTCTGCAAATAGTTTGTAGGTACCCGGAATTGAACCAGTGACCATCGGAATCGCCCGCGCCAAAAAAAGCACAACACTGCCACTGTTTTGACATTGCCCAGTGAACGTGACAACCCTTTTTTAATGAGTTATGAAACAGACGTCCATTTGCCCTAATTACTTCTTGACAATAACAATCCAGCGTTCTTTGTCACATTGAGTTGTCTAAATTTGTCCTCAACTAAGTGCTGTATGTGTATTTGAATGTATTTGAACAAGTTCGACGTCTTCCGTGGAATTTTTGGACCAGAATATGATTAGCTTACGTTTAAAATAGGCTTTCAGTATCCGCTTGGAGTATTTTTTTTACCGCATCAAAATGTGTATGACTAACAATAAGTGTTTAGTCTCACAATCAGCAAACCTAGGCGTGACTGGTAGTTCTAATTGTCAAGGTCGCATGCCAATAAAATAAATTTCATTCCTGATATTTGTGACGTCGCGATGCGTCAGCTTACCTTCAGGCCATTGTTTCCATAACTGAGTCATGCTAATTCGTCCAGTTCTTTATTAGTCTGTCTCCTCTTTCTCTCTCTCTCTCTCTCTCTCTCTCTCTCTCTCTCTCTCTCCCTCTCCCACTCCCTCTCTCTCTCTGAACTTCCCACTTCACTCTCTCTTTCTCTTCTTCTCTCTGTGAAGGTCTCTCTCCTTGATGGGGTTAACCTTCTCCCATGGCAGGTTCTCTCTCATATATTCGCGCCGAACCTGGCAGTCCTGCAGTCTTGCGCTAACAAGGGCACAGGTCACTAGCACAATGTTCAACTCTTACAGTATTCTATTTTCACTAGCATCACTGGTAGGTGTTTCTTCAACACTTATTCTGATACCAGTCGGCTACCGCCGCCTGAGGCGTCTTTCCAATATTCGCTGATGGTCGCTATGTTTCACTGGGCTATATCTATAAGTAGAGGCAACTCTTTCTCGCAAGAATAGTTTCCTGGGGAAAGAACTTAGTTTCTGTTGACTATATTTCTCCTAAATTGTCTGCAACTTGCTCTACTCTAGGACATCGAAAAAATTGCCAAAGCCTAAAAGCAGCTTAATATCGCGTGGCTGATACGCCGCAATGTTTCTCTGGGCTATATAAGTTAGGAGGACACATTTCTATCCAAAGAGTCTCCAGTCCTTCTTTTTCTTTTTGAAACCCATACCAATATTGAACACGGGTTAGAACTTAGTTTTTGTTGACTATATTCCTCCTAAATTGTCTGCAACTTGCTGGACTCTACAATATCGAAAAAATTTCAAATCCTAAAAAAAGGAATGTGCCTGGATGATACGTCGCAATGTTTCGCTGGGCTATATAAGTTAGAAGCAAAAATTTGTCTGAAGGAAATGGTTTCACTTTGTTATTTTCCTTTTGAAACCTACACCAATATCAAACACGGGGATATAACAGTTTCTGTTGACTATATTCCTCCTAAATAAGGACCGGCGCCACGGGGAACATCAAGTTGAGCACACATCGATGCCATTGACAGGGAATTATTATAATTGCGAATATGCTTCTTGAATTGCATGGAACAGGGATCTCGGCCTACTTGCCGCACAATCGCTCGAACGATACCCCGCAAGCATTCTGTATATGGCAGCCTTTGTAGCGTTCACTGGGCGTTCCGCAGTGGAGGTGCCCTGCAGTGGGTGTTCTTGGAACTCTATCGCTCGGCATGTACTCCGCGCCCTTGGTGTACATGCAAACTTTTGTGTGGTGCTCATGTGAGCGCTCCACAATGGCGTTGCACAGCAAGTGCATGTTCCTTTGAACATTATCGCTCGGCCGATACTCCGCTTCCTTGGAGTATAATGCAACCTTTTGTGTGGCATTCGTGTGAGCCATCCGCAATGGCGTTGGTGAGTATATGCAGTGAGTGTATGCAGTCTGCGAGTGCGTAGCTCAGGGCTGGATTCTCGTAGGTTGCTCAAGGTGAGGATAATCTCACGTTGAAAGGCAATGGAAAATTTTTGTAAAATAAGAGTAAATAAAGCATTAGACGAAAAAGCCTGCTTTCAAGTTTTCAAAATTGGTCGTTCTTTGAGTTTTGTGCCGTGAGTGTTCTTTGAACCCTTTGTGCCGCAGAAACGCCCGAACGATACACCACACATATTCCACATATGCAGCCTTTTTTGGACGTTTGTGAGAGGGGCGCTCGGGAAGTGAGATGGCTCAGTGCACGGGAACGTGAACTACTGAACCAATCCTACAACCTGAGCGTAACGCACATCATCCAAACGTACACTCAAACAAACGCACAAACAAACAAACAAAGCTCCCAACTTTATATAATAAGATAACTTTTACCTTGTTGTTTCCATTTGCAATGTTCTTGCGTAAAATTAAATTAGTATTATTATTTTACTTGCAAACTGGGCATTTTTAAATGCTCGCTTCAGCTTGCAATTAGAATTAGAAAGTTAATTTGGTTTATCGCGACAATCTGGCTTAAAGGGATCAGCTCACCTTAAATTGTGTCGGTTTTTTTTATTTCTTTATTTTCTATAAGGAATAATAACAATTTGGAATACAAAAAGTAGTGTTCAATTTCAATACTCACGAAGATATTGGGTGATAAAGTGGTGGATTGATCGGGCCGAAATGCAAAAAGGGCAATTGTCCTGCCTTGTTTGTATAGGATAATTGCCCTTTTTGCATTTCGGCCCGATCAATCCACCACTTTATCACCTAATATCTCCGTGAGTATTGAAATAGAACACTATTTTTTGTATTCCAAATTTTTATTATCCCTTATAGAAAATAAAGAAACAAAAAATACATACACAATTTAAGGTGAGCTGATCCCTTTAACATTTTTGTTTTGCAAGACAGCAGGGCTTTTGGTTACTTGTATATTTAGTATTTTTTATAGTAAGATGATATTTCATAACTTGTACAAGTTATTCTTCTGCCAATTTTTACTGTCATTGTTGATGCAAGAAATACCTTGTTTCTTCAACAATGTTGACAACTCACAGAAAAGCAACTCTAAACAGCTTTTCAACCTAAAAGGAGGCAATCCAGATACAAGATATCGGATATAATATACATGTACCAGGATCTAACGCATCGATATAATATCTAATGTATGGAGAAAAAAAGGTTTAGACGAAGGCAGAAATCCTGTAATATGAAAAAGAATATGATCTATTTATTTTCAGTTTGTTGTTTGCGATGCCAACTTCGGTGGATGTTGTGGGATGCCACCTCCCTGTCCACCCCCGCTTCCCCCGCCTTTGTGTCCCCCGCCGGCACCCCCATGCCCACCCCCACCAATGTGCCCACCACAGGCAAGATTACACGCTTTTAGGGTTTATAATCGGGGTTAAATATATCACTGGTATTCAATGCGCTGCTTCTGTAGAGGCACTTGTCGATAAAAGCACGGCCGGTGGTTAGTGTGTATGTGTATGTGTAGTATCGTTGCTCATCATGAACGTCGCTGTTTAAAAATCAAAAATTCAGTTTTCCCTTCGAGGGAGCTTTAGGGTTTAAGCTTTAAGCCCTAGCTCAAACCTTAATTGTATACTTTCAGTTCTGCCCGCCACCCCCGATGTGTCCACCACCGCCTCCCCCTCCCCCTCCACCGATGTGTCCCCCACCGTCCCCGCAGTCTCCTTGTATGAGCTACGCACCGCAACCTGTGTTCCAACCGGTGAGTATTGTGTTTCATTATTACAGAACTTCACGAAAGTTCTTTAATAAGTATGTTTCAAAACAGTAGTGAACGCATATGACTTGTTCCGCAGAGTCCAGTGAGATTAGCTGACTATTGAGGCTAGGCCATGCATGGATAGTTTAGCACAATTACTAGAGTGCATAGAATAATCGCTGCTAATTGTTGTGAACCTTTCTAATGATAATGATGAGCGATGCATACAAGACGAAGACACTTAGGTAACATTATACTAGATCAGTATTATGCACTAACATCCAGGAATAAGACGTTGTTGTTTTCAATCGTTCCAATTTCTTCAGTACGTGTCTCAACCTTCAAACGATTGTTGTTGCCGATGCGGATCACCATGCCAATTTAGAGTGAGCATTTCACAATAGAAACAAAGATTATTAGACTCTTATCTAACAATTTGAAAGTAAAGCCGTAAGAGAAGGTGTGCATATAACACTGTAGATGATATTAATATAACTCTGTAGCAAAGATCCTAGATCTTTTTTTGCCATTAGTTGTAGCTAGTTTTTATACAACACCGAGTATGCACAACCTAATAGGCTAACTTTTTGTTATATTGTTCACTAAACAGTATGCAAAAATAGGATTCTGATTTTAGGCCCGTCACCGTACTCACGGCTCCAAACTTCTGACAGCTGACTCAATCGAAGAAGAACTTGATCCGACGTGCAGTTCCAAGAAACTGAAGAAGGTTCTCGAAGATGTAAGTTATTATTTCTTTGCCAAAACCTTCCTGAAAAGAATGTGTATAATACGAGTGTAATGAAACAAGGTAATCAAAGTTATTTTAAATTTTTCGACACCAGGGTTGGATTTTGCTCAAGATAAGTGAAGTTCGGTGCACAAAACAATGGTTGTTATTGCCACAGACGGACTAGCGGTCTTTGAATTACCCAAAAATTGATCAACTGATCACTTATGGAGGTTTCACAACAAATCGTGACGTAGTTGATATTGACCCCTTTCTCTGATAGATTGTTTCTGTCGATGTTTTCTTATCATTAAACAGATTAGTTTCCATAAAAGGGATGGCGCGGTCAAACGGTTTTCAGTCCAGTTTTTGACTCGAATTTCTTCTAATGCGAAACAAAAAGAAATCTTGTTGTTAGTACAAATAAGTCCCAAGGTTTCTCAATTTATAATTGTTGGCCAACTTAGTCTTTCCAAGGTGACAGCCCTGGATAATTCGGATTTTGGACCATGTTTTCTTATTGACGTACTACATAAACATTAAGACATTCTCAGAACCTCTATCCTTTACAGAGAGATATTAGGATATAAGAAAATTCAACACGATTCTAGACAATTATTATCGGATTAACTTTTTACAAGAATACATTGAGGAGGTAATAGTAATACGTAAAATGTTATGACGCTTCACCTACGTAGATAATTTGTTTAAAAATATCTTATATTTCAACTCAAAGGATCATAAAATTAAAGGGAATTCCATCCTGAACCAATAAAAATGTAGGTGCTAAAATGAATTTTACGTAGAGCTATGTGAAGCAGTGAATGAAACTCATTTTGAATGAAACTCGAAGCCCCAAGAGTAATAAAAAATAGTACACAGTCATTGAATGAAAATCTCATCATCCTAGACGGATATGGTAGTCCTCGTCCTCGGAAAAGATGCAATTTTATGGCGCGCAATCGCGTATCTACAGGATATAAAAAGTCTAAAATAGCTAGCAATATTTCAGCGAGCCAGTCCCTCTATGTTATTATATTATCATTAGTAACACAGTTTATTTAGCTTCTTTGTTAAATTTACAGTATTTTATGATTTATGAACCCCCTAAAATCAAAAACAATCCCACCTAACCTTCTCACTTTTTCTTTCAAACAAAACTCTGGTTTGTTAACAAACTTGCAAATGGTTTTCCTAGAATATGTTCCAGTGTAAATATGCGTTTATACATATTATTAGAGTATTTTTGCGTAATTCTGAATCAGAAAAATCTTATGATTGTTTGCTACGGGTCAAGGGATTACTATATATATATACTATTATTATTTCATCAGTGATTAATTTTCAAAAAACGTAGCCTTGTTTTAGGAAACCAGGCCTAGACAACAGTAGAATACTAGTAAACTTATTCCACTAATACTTTAATTGGCAATTATGTTACTGAAGATTTACGGGTTTCTTTTACGTGTGTACTATGTAGGAGTAAGTTTGCCGGAATTTTGCAGGAAAGTTGACATTCTGAAAAGGAATACGGGATGATACCTGGAAAAAGTATAGGATAATCCTTACCACTGAAGACTATGTTGCACGTCACTAAATATTAAGTCATTTATTCTCTGAAACGTTGGTTTCGAGTGTAAATTCCTATACGTCTGACCAGCAGTAATTAACATGTGACTAGTTTGGTGAGTTTATTAGAGTCAATCGAGCCAATGGTGTGCCGGGTGTGCGCCGGGAGTGTGCCGGGAGTGTGCCAACATAAAGAAAACTGCTCCGCGCACATGTGGCGTGCGCCTAGCGCGCCATTTGCATTTCTCTCTCGATAATATGTTTCCCAGAAAATGGGCAAGAAAAGATTCAACGTGTGCTCAGTGCAAGCGGCCCACTACCACTGAGCGTACAAGGCCACTCACATCAACTTCTGGTATCTGGTCAACTGCTGGTATACAACTTGCCCTCAGATTCCGTTGAATAAACAAAAAGTAAAGAAATCAGATTCCTCCCTCGATCTTGATGTAAGATTGGACCATCTTTGCAACGTTTCATTTCCGAAATCAAAATCCAAAAGTTAATGTATCACCAACAAATCCCCGATTTTTAAAATGTCGCAATATTTCATTTAAAAAAATTGATATTATTTATCAGTGAGAGATTTCGCAACTATAACACACTTCGGTAATATCGCTAATTATAACTATAATCGTTTTTTTTTTAAATTTAAACTGATGAGAAACACGCAGTAAAATCTAATTAACCTTAAAAGGAGTACAAGTACAACAATAATCTTTGGAACTCATCTCTATGAAATGAATCCACTAATCCACTTTTTCTCTGGAAAATGTTTACTTACAAATTTTACTCATCAACTAAAATTGTGCAGAAGACACGGTTACCAGAGAAAAAAAATACTTCTAGAAGAATAAAATATTTATTATTTTAATTATTTTAATTATTATATTACCAGACGGCTATCGCCGCCTGAGGCGACTACTCAGGCGATCCTACTAAAATGATCATACTGCATCATGTATATGAAAAAAGTGTCTTCCAAGTTTATAATCGACTGCGCTTATCTTGAAGAGTTGCGAGAAGGGACTACTTATACATAACCAACGCCTGAAACGTAAAATTCAGTTTCGTTCACACAAACAAAAAAAGTAAACTCTTCCCCTTTATATAATAAGATTATTTCTAAATGTTTTCAGAATATGACCTCTGACCCCACAGAATCCAAGAGATCCATTCAAAAGGCGGCTGAGGAGAAAATGTTCGGAAAGTTCAATGTTGTCTGCGCCCATGGAGATTTCTCCTACCTCGCTTACACGGAGACTTACTGTCAATTATCGAATGATGACGTCACGTGTTATATATTCAGACCATCATAATTTTGAACAAATTATTGGTGAGCTGGATGTTTTATGCCAATCAGATTTTGTAAGGCTGTGTTCAGAGACCCCCATTATGGTAATGTCATGATCATATTTTTGCAAAATGCATTTTTGTCTTGATTTCTTGAACTGGCCATTTTTCTTGGTCTCACTAAAAATGAACAGTTTGTTTATCGGCCTACGCTTTTTGCTTTAACGGAAATCGTACAATAGAATTTTTCTCTTTTTTGCTTTCGAAATTACCTACCAAGAAAAAGTTGAGATTATATTATTTCTTCAAGGGAAAATCAAGTCTACTTTCCCACGTATGATGTACTTTAACTCGTATCTAATTGATATCCCTATGTATGTACATAAAACACATATTCAATTTTTAAAATATTTTCCATTTTCGTCTTTTTATTATTAATTATTAGCAATTCCCACTACAATATATACTGTGCATTTCTACACGTTATTTCCGAACGTCAAGTATTTTTCGGTCATTTTGTGTTATTGAGATTACGTAATTTGCATTTCACTTTTGTTGAGATTTCACTTTTCAACATCATTTTTTTATATAAACGATTTCGTAGTTGGACACGCACAATACATTTCGACCAAATCAAAACAGACATTATATGCGTCCGCAAAAAAAATTACTTGAGTTAAATAGCTCAACAGATTAAGAACATATAAAGATAAAGAGTACCGGGTTATGTCAACCGATTCCGCAGAAACGGTGCACCTAGGTTAGCCTTAGCCTAGGTACCGTTCATTTCTGAAGCCGGACATACTGGCCTTTAAAGCGAAATGGTACCCAATTTGGGGTTTTTTCGTTAAAAATAGTTTAACTAGTGTTATTACAGAAAAACAACATAGAAAACAACGTAAGTGAATAGAAACAGGAAAACTAGCTAGGCAAAAAAAAGCATTTTTCACATTTTGTATGGAAATAAATGGACTTGTACGATCCGCCATACATTGGACTCGACTGAAAACGTACAATGGGGACACGCCCCCAAAAATTAAATCTCCATTAACCATTCCCAGATTTGTAGTTTGGATTTACTCGTAGTGTTGATTTCAAATCGGTTATGCTTTACTGAAACTTCATCCGTCAACTTCCCAATACAAAGTTGTCATTGAACTCATAGCAAAGTGGTAGCGCTCTCGCCTACGGTACCAGAGGTCGCTGGTTCGAATCCGCCTGCCGACTAACTATTTTGCATGAAATATTATGTTCCGAATAAGAGCAAGGATAATTTCCCGATCGGCGCCCATTTACTTCATTTGCGCATTTCGTGAGAAAGGAGCCGTCAGTTCGCTTTAAACTTCCCGGAGGCCAATTGTATCGGCAAGCCGATTTATCTCCGCCAGTTTTACCCCATTGGTAGTTATCTACCCCTAATCTATGGGGTGGTAAACTTCCTAATGCCGCAGCGTTCCACGTATTACGTACTAATCATGAGCCGTATTACATAGTAAAAACAAATAGAAGAAAAATCTCTTTTCTAATCTTCAATTTTGAGAACTCATTTATTTTCCATTGTTCATCGAAATATAGTTTTGTGGTGATAAAATATGACATCGGTATTCAATGTGCTGTTTATTGTCTTTTCCTAGGATTTTGTTTAATACAATAAGCATTCATCTCTCTTTTCCATGTTTTTTTTTTATGTGTAAATGGCAACAAATATTTTCGATAAAATTATAATGCACCGTAGTTGCTGCCCAGGACATTAACTCCTGCAGGCCTGCACATGCCTTAGCACTCAGATACAAAGCTCTTCCATAGTCTAGATGGTTGCTGGTGAACAATATGCATAATACATTGCTATGTTGTAGTATTTGTGTTTCATGTTCATATGTACAACGAAGCTCTTTGGGAGACACAATGTGATAATCGAGTGCGGAGTGTGCGCCCATAGTGCGCGAGTCCCCCAGCGCGTAGCGAGTCCCGCAGCGCGTATTGATTACTGTGGATCATGGCTTCACTGCAACAAAAACTCTTGGAATGTGTGCGGCACAAAATTATGCGTGCGGAAAGCATTTTTTCTTCTGCTTTGTTTCCCGACTTGGCGCGGGAAAACCCATAAAACGTTGCGGAGCTTTATTGCGCTAAAGGCTGCTGTAAGTTCAAAAAGCATGGTGTTCAATCCGAACACAGAACCAAGCATTTCCCCTAAACACAGCATTACAAGTGAACAACGAAGTGACGTCTGGACTATAGCTCATTTTAGAAAGATTTCTGACTAATCAATGTTCGCATATAAAACTTTCTCACGTCAAACAACGACTGATGTTGCGGGATTCTCTTTGAGCGTTTATAAAAACACTACAAAGAGAGAGAGAGACGCGCGCAATTTACGCCCCGCACCAAAAGGACACAGTTTCCGGAAACACCCTGTTGCCCATTTCGGTGCGCCGCAACGTTTTGTGCACCCAAAAAGTTGCGGCGAACAACTCTTGGGATGCCGTTTTGGTGCAACCGTGATGTTCCATTTTCTATTTTGCACAACGACACGACTATAAGTTTTGAGATATGCGTGTAGATACGATTCCAAGAAAAGTTACAATTAGTTGATCCATGTTTATTATTTATAAGCATTTATAATAATTAGTGCTTTACGCTAGCACTAATCAGTAATGATTTATTTCTTCACCGTCCGGAAGTTCGAATTTCCTGTTAGGTGTAAGATACATATTGATAGTACATAGTTACGACCCTAATACTTACAATTATAAGGCTAACACCCTTTTTTACCATTGGAACATTCCTTTGAAAAGTAATTAAAAAAGAATCACATGCAACTTTATAATACTACTGTAGAATTAAAGAGATGCGATAAAGCATGAACAATATAACTTACGATGTCCCGTTTTGTCCCGTTCATTGTTGTGTGCGCGTAGTGGTAAGCGCGAGCAAATTCTGGGGTTCTGTTTCTAATCGGAGAATAACTGTTATCGTTAGGTGAAAGCATTACTATCGCACGTGTAAGTACAGATTCTTTTGAATATGATACCAAGACATAATGGTTTCTCCGTGTCTGGTATTAAACTATTCCGGGAGTGCGCTTGCCTACTGCCCTTTTCGACGATAGTGAGTATACCATATCCCGACTCCTTAGTCTTTGCGAAACAAAAATGTTTGGACTCAAAATCAGCGACTCTCAAGAGTTTTGCCCTATTTGGGACCGTCCATCTTTAAATGCTTAGGACACTAACAATACAAGTCGTTTTGTTCCCAACAACTGCCCTACCATCGACAAGGACAGAAACTGTTTATGACTACTGTAGATCATGGGCTTCATAGGGATGTTCCTCGGGGGAGGGGGAGGATATTAGGTGAGTTTTGTGTTGTATGAAATACAGTATGCACAGAAATATTCCTGACCCACCCTCCCCCTCCGCCTTCGTTCCAGAATTCGTTATAACTTACTGTATTTTTCCGCCGAAACATGGCATTCTCAAGAAATTGAACCGTATTCAGTCATGGTTGAAATTTTTGAAACTGCGTAGTTTAAAATGAATCTCAAGTTTTCTTTAATATAAACTCACGAAAAAGATGACAAACTCTCACTTGATCTACTTCAAGAAAGCTGTAGGATTTTCACCCGAAAAAAACTTAAACCCCGCAAGGTGATTATCAGATCCGTCGCATTTAAGTCGGATTTAATACACACTTTATAATTCATAAAAGGTTATCTGTTACAATGGAGTGAGAGATCTAAAACTCCCTTTAATTTCATATTGGAATCTGCATTTCAATTGCTAGCTAAACAGTAATACAATCGACATTCAGAATCATAAGCAAAGCACAGAATGCCGCGAACTCCAGATAAAGCAAGGACGCTAACCTCTCAGTTTTTGCTTTCTCAACGCGAAATTTTGACGGTGTACGGCACAGAAATAAGGTTCGCACAGGTCTCGCCGCGCATTTCGCCCATTCTTCGCCAGACTCTGGCCTGGTACGCCCGATGAGTGCAGAAACAGATACACAAATTGAGCGGCGCTTTCGCCTAACCTTTTCGCGATGTAGTCGGTGCACTCGCCCGGACCTGGCGAGAGTCCGGCGAAACCTGGACGAACCCCCCCCCCCCCCCCCCCCCCCCCTACCGGGAACCAACCGAGTTTCGTCAGTTACGGTATCGAAATTTGTGCGTTATCCTCCAAAACATAATCCCTCCCTTATCTTATTCAAAAGATCTCGTTCAAAAGAGTTTAGCTTAAAATATACATCAATCTCTGTTTATCTGTTTAAACTACAATATAGGTGAAATGTACACTATAATTGTCCAATATGCGTGCCTTAGAAGGTATTACTGTAAATAAGCAAATATACCATGACATAGGAAACTTAGGAACCATTTGGTGACGGCTCATTGGTTTTTTCGTGGGTCAACCCATTTGGTGACCACTTGATGACTTTGTCGTGACCAAGTTTCCTCCAAAACCGCCTTAAACAAGTCACCACATGGTCATGGTCACGAACCAGTCACCAAATGGTTTTTAGGTGAAAACCATTTGGTGACCGGCCGACGACGTTTTGTGACCGACGACATTTGGTGACCGACGACGACGACACGAAAATGAGTCGCAAGCTTTTTTATGTAAACTCACCAAAAAGATGACAATCTGTCACAAAGTTGATCTAGAAAACTGTAAAATTAAAGGAGGAGGCTCACGAGAATGAAGTGCTCGAATGGTTTCCTTTTATCGAAAGATGATGGTATTAAGTTCCGAAAGACATGCTTTACAATGCAAAAGCTTTTAACTGGAAGGAGTAAATCAATATAAAACTATGAATTCAATCAAAATTTTGGATCGTAAAAAATAGTTGATTTCCATAGTGGGCATGCAAATTTTGTGCTTGCTTGCAAAATGACTTGTAAATTTGCATGTTTAGCTTTGAAGTCTACCTTGCATACGATTTGTTATTTTATTTGACTTCGAGTTCTTAGATTAATTAATTCCTCCAAACTAAAGCGCTGAACCTTATAATACTTGTTTTTTGGAAGATAAACCCATTATCCTTCGATAAAAGGAAACTAGTTGAGCACTTCATTCTCGTGAGCCTCCTCCTTTAATACCCAAATATTTAAAACACTTAAAGTGATTGTCAGATCCGTCGTATTTAATTCGGATCTACTACACAGTTTTATAATTTTACAAAAGGTTATCTGTTACAATCTGTTTTTCAATTATTTGGTTTCGACAAATACTCCTTTTTCCTGTGTAGGAGTGGTGAAAATATCCATTTCGGAGTTGAATTTATCATTGAATAAAGTAAAGAATTTATGTAGAGTATCCTGCTTCATCCTAGTTTTACTTACGGTAGATAAATCTTTTGCGACTTCTTTAAATTAATGGAACTCTTCATTTCCGGTATTGCTTTCAGAGAACACCATTACCCAGAACACAAGAACTGATCCTTGAAATTCTGAATTATTTTTGTTTTTCAATCACGTCCACCTAGTTTACACTCATTTCTACACAGAAACCCTGCAATTTAATTTTTGGTGTTTAAAATCAGCTTACAATTAAGCAGCTTAAAATAACTCAACTAAAGCAAGTCTCATGAGATGATGCGTGAATAACTATAACACAAAGTAAACGAAATACTTTGGATTAATCAGTTCAACGGTCGGGACTACAAAAATGATTTATCATTGTTTTATAATTTTTAATGCGTGATTATTGCAATATAAACAAACTTGTTTTCAAAAAGATTAACCCCGGTGAAGTTTCTGGTCATGGGTTTGGTAAAAGTCGCAGGTTCGATTCCTGTCCGGTGCATTTGCTCTTGAATAATTTGTGATATTAATTGAGTGTTCTGAGGAGCACATTTTTTTGCGTTGCGTGCCAAAATCCGCTCTATTTCTTTTAAAGTCCTGAAGTCCCTAATTAGTGCGCGAGCTAAGATCCTAACCGCGAAGTACCCGCGTGCCCGGGACGCATTTTGCGTTTGCAGAGACATAGCATAGCAGATACCCAAACTAAAAAGAGCAAGCTACTCTCCGGAGACACGAAAAGAAAATAAGGGCACAACTGTTTCTTGCCTAATGACGAAAATCCACGCTGAAAAACTTCAGCGGTGTGTATCTTGTTTAAAATTAATTTGTAGATATTGTATTTATCACCCCCTTAGGGAAATTATATAGATATAATAAATACAGTTCATTTTCGTGGACCCGACCATTTAAGTACCTGGTTAAATCGTTGCGTTCGTACCATTATTCAGAATCAACAAAAGACCTAACTGATTGGTTATGTTATGTCCCGTTATTCTGCAGTTTATATGTGTTTTCTGCAGCGATGTGTATTGTTGGTTGAAATTCAGTAAATTCGCAGGTATACTAATAAGAAAAGAGACCTACAAGTTTAAATCTTTATATGTTTTTTTTTTACATATAATTTTTTTTTAATATAAACAAGTTTAAATCTTTGTATGTAAAGAGACCTTCAGCTTCTGAAAGTCTTCTTTGCGTTAGTTTTTCATCTCTGTCGTAATCTGTTCTATTACGACTTTTTGTACCTTGCAAATAATATTGTTCCTTATACACCTATATATTTAAAAAAAACATGCGGACAACTGTAAAGTAAGGAGAATTTTAATAAATGAAGGTGTCATATCCATATATCCCCCCTTGTACGTACATATGTATTTGTGACCAATTCTGTGTTCTAATAAGTATCTATTGTGGGAAGAATAACATGAAAAAGGAAAATGATACTCTTGAATAGTTTATTATTTTCCAATGTCTGCGTGGGGCGGGATCTAAAATATTAATACACATACACTCGATTAGATATTATGTAATACACATGCACTTTTCAAACGATGAGATTTTATCTCTGATTGTTTTTATTGTCCCCGTCATTCAGGCTCTGAAAGAAGTTTCAAGTTCTTATTGCGTAGTCATTATTCATTTCTTTTTCTCATATTATTTTCGGTGTTTTAAAATTTTTTATGGCCGGTATGGTCAGTTTGTTTGAAAGTCTTCCTTTTTTAAAAGTTTCTGAAAGTCTTCTTTGCGTTAGTTACTGATCTGTGTTGTACTTCCTGTTTTATTACGACTGTTGTATCTTTCACCTTATATTGTTTCTTATACTAACATATTTTAAAAAACCCTGCGGAAGAGGCTTACTGCTTAAGACATCCAAAACATCCAAAAACATCCGGTGACATCTCGGACATCCAGAAACATCTGAAAACATCCCGGACATCTGTAAACATCCCGTACATCCAAAATACTCTGACATCCAGTAGTAATTCAAAATAGAAGTCATTTTTGGACATGAACTGCATTAATAATAAGACATTTTTTTACGGAGAGCATTTGGTGACGAGGTAGGCGCAGGCTAGTGACAGTTTTTCCTGGTTGGAAACTTTCAATTTCCTTGCGATATGTCAGATATCGTGCATCGAGCAGCTTCGACGGTCATTCCAAACGGTTAACTTGAGATAATGGTGCACTTTCTCACATACTTAAATGCCAGTGTAATAACATCTGCACTGGTCAGCAATGGTTGAACACGCACCATACCTTTACGAAAAGCAGACAATAACCCGAATAACCGCTTCACGAACCAAACAAATAAAAATAACAAGAATGATCATCATCCACGCATTCGAACATGGTCAGACGTCACGGATGCTTTTTGGATGTCCTGGATGTCTTGGATGTCTAGGGACGTTTTGGATGTCACGGATGTTTGTGGATGTCAGAGATGTTTTTGGATGTTTTAGATGTCTTAAGCAGTAAGCCTGCGGAAGATTGTGAAGTAAGGTGAATTTTAATAAGTACTCGTATGCTGTACGTACGCAAACCTCAAGCGAATATTATAAGCTTGCGGCTGTTCGGGACAAAATGACCAAAAGATCGATTTGTAAGCCATTGAAAACTTTATTACGGACATGTAAACCCTTGAAACCGTAGAATAACGAAACGATATTTGCATATATTTCTTTTCGTCCCTTTTTGACGAAGACCGCCTAGTCTATGTCTTTCTAACGATACTACGGTAGGTAGTTGTCGCGACCGCGACCGCTTTTTATCTATTTCTATATTGCTCTCTAGTTACCGTAGTTTGCTTGTTACCTGAGCATCACAATCTTACGGTATATTTCTTCTGGAAACTTCTTCCGGGCCTACTTATAGTTTGTGAATTATCCTATTCTGTGATTTTGGGGCGATTCGCCGTCATGTAGCACCAGTGGGTGCTACATTATTTTATTTATTCTTTTTATGAGGTCTCGTGGCGCCACCCTATGTTGTGGATAAGCCCGGACCCTATTTGTCTTTTTCTGTAGTGGTCTCGTAGCGCCGCCCAAGAATGGTGGATAAGCTCGGACCTTGTTTCATTTATTGTCTTTTATCATTGTAAACCTACAACCTAAAGAATAAACCTTAATTAAATACTTGCGTCGTTTATTGTTGTTATTCACAAGTAATCTTCGCAATTTACTAAATTGTTGTATTCGGTTGTGTTTGCTATGTGGCTACTAGGCCGTCAGACCAGATGCCGTATTGCCGAAGGCAACCTTCTTGTCAACCTTCTTGTACTCGGCAATATATGGTTTTCTGGTTTGCACATTGGTGCCCCGAAAATGATCGAACCGTGACATTACCTGAACCAAATTATATTCTACGTTTGTGATTCAGTCTAATCAATGCTATGCAATCCTGAACCGATATTCAATTCTACTTATTCCTTCTAAATGGTGCACCGAATCATATTTTAAACCAAAGAACCTTCAAAATCGTAAAAATTCAAAAAAAAAACCAATCCACATTTATGTGAAATTGAACGTTTATTTAAATTTCTTGTTTCCGAATTAAATTTTTTGATTCCTTTCATTGACTCGTATATTCCAGCGATTTTGTTTCGATCAGCGAAACCTGTAATAAAATGACTGAAACCGCTGGAATTGAAAAAAAAACCTTAACCAAACGATTATTGTGAATCCGCTTTACAACCTAACACGACATATCTAAACACAACTATAAACCCGTGAACACTGACCCACCAGTCGATTCTCTGCGCGAATCGATCGATAAAACCGTCTGCTAACCAACCGACAACCGCCACGCGATCTATCTACCCAGCGACTCCCTCTGAGAACCTGAAATAAACCACAGGTCAGAAACCTTACAATTATAATAAACCCTAAAGAACTGAAACACCAAGTCAAAACCAATACTAGTTTCAATAACCAAATTTCACACTTTTCAATAAAATAACCCTAAATCCCACAAACCTTTCGAACCGAAAATTGATATTGAACCAAATCCCCACGCCGACGCGTCTAGCTATCCATGATCAATTTATTGCTCAATATGGATAAATCTGAAACAAATCGATAAATGAGAAACCAACAAACCAAAACAACCAACATTTTTTTTTCAGATCAAGAGGCGATTTACTAATTGTGAGCGGATTCGGCACAAGGACAAGGACAGAAATTCGGAACGACAGATGCTGCTATATCCGGAGATAGTTCAGCACAAATTGTCTGTTTTCTTTCTCTTTCACTTTCTTTCTCTCACTGTCGTTTCCTTTCTTAGTATTTTGTTAATTATTATTGTTGTACATAGTTTTTAACTTATTTCTTTTTTTCATATCAATTCGCCCTGGGGAGGGTGCAAGCACGTGAAACCAACAAAAACCAAATAAAAAACAAACCAAAACCTGACATGCAAATTTCTGCATTCAAATTAAAACCGTAACCGCGCGCCGTATGGTGTATTAAGTACGGTAACACGCGCGCCTTTCTACCCTGTCTGGTAGACGTACGGATCGCCAACTGATCTTAGCGTGGTACTTGTGCAGCGGATCATATTGGATTCTGTACTGTCTTTGCTATGTGTATACGGTAACCAGCTAATTTAGCGAGGGCCGTCACGCACCAGACTTCGAAACCAAACCTTATAATTTTCAATCCTTAAACCAATCCTCGGTAACACCTCTTACATGTCTCCCCGGAATGTCGCGACCGCGACCGCTTTTTATCTATTTCTATATTGCTCTCTAGTTACCGTAGTTTGCTTGTTACCTGAGCATCACAATCTTACGGTATATTTCTTCTGGAAACTTCTTCCGGGCCTACTTATAGTTTGTGAATTATCCTATTCTGTGATTTTGGGGCGATTCGCCGTCATGTAGCACCAGTGGGTGCTACATTATTTTATTTATTCTTTTTATGAGGTCTCGTGGCGCCACCCTATGTTGTGGATAAGCCCGGACCCTATTTGTCTTTTTCTGTAGTGGTCTCGTAGCGCCGCCCAAGAATGGTGGATAAGCTCGGACCTTGTTTCATTTATTGTCTTTTATCATTGTAAACCTACAACCTAAAGAATAAACCTTAATTAAATACTTGCGTCGTTTATTGTTGTTATTCACAAGTAATCTTCGCAATTTACTAAATTGTTGTATTCGGTTGTGTTTGCTATGTGGCTACTAGGCCGTCAGACCAGATGCCGTATTGCCGAAGGCAACCTTCTTGTCAACCTTCTTGTACTCGGCAATATATGGTTTTCTGGTTTGCACAGTAGTGGCGTAGATTCGGGAGCTGTACGACAAGTTGACACAACGTTGTCAGTGTCAAGTTTGACACAGCGTTGTCAGTGTCAAGAACGCAAATCGGGGCTGGCGCAATTCCTGCAAACACTCAATTCTCAGTAGTTTTTTTGCACTTCCTCGGCTATATTCTTGATTCGTCATCCCATCCATATGTACCGAACACTGCCTGTAAATCTGTAAAAAGTTTTTCTACACAAAAAAAAGTGCGTATAGAAAATAATGAATTGCCCGTTTCAAGTCCAATAAATACATTATAAGTTAATATAATGATAATAATGTGCCGCATTGTGCTGGAGAAACACGCGTGAAATCTGCATTTGAAATAAATGATTTGGTTGCTGAGGAATTTTCTCGAAATTACAAATTATTCGCGTAGAAGAATTGAAACTTTCAACTGAAATGAATAGTTGGCCCATCAAGTGAAATTTTGTTCAATAATTGTCCGAAACTTATTCGCTCACATGAAACGGATGAACCCATTTGGCGACTGTTCCCGGTTTTTACTTGGACCAAACCATTTCTCAGTATGTTGGTGTTGTTATCGCATCGACGTCTTATAGGGTACCTTTTGGTTTCTTCCACATTTTTCACATTACCGGGTGTTAGAAATTTGTTTTTTTCCGCAGTATTTCTGCGTGAACTCACCAATAAACATTATATTATATTATTTACGGTTAGCATGTTATATTGCTCACTGTCACTGACCATCAACAAAATATATAACAAATTTTTTTTACATGGTCATTTTTGTTCATAAGGCCTTATTTTATAAGGCTACACCTTGGCGCGGGTTCAATCGTGATTTTTTGCGAGTCAAAAAAGTGATGCATGTGTCCAGCTCACTGTTAGTGAAGTATGTTGACTATGCACTCCTTATAATATGCAAATCGCGTTCTATAACTATAAGGTACAGGGAACGCACAGGATGGCACGCAAGTACATTTGCCTGGTTTCAAAAACTTGCTCCTTACCCTTACGTCCTTACCGTTAGGGACCTTGACTTTATGATTAGCTATATGTATTTAAGAAGACTACCCAAAAGCGGAGATCAAACACAGACATCACAATTTTTGAAGCCTTTAAAACTCCTGTTTTTTTTTAAGAAATGTCTTTATTTAGTCACAAACACCTTTGTTTTTAATAGCAAATTAAACAAGCCGTGTAAGACTTCAATTAGCTTTGCGTGGATTCCATGAAAAGTGAGGAATTCGCCGTGTTGAAAATAAAAATCACTAAAAATGAAAAACAATGCTCTAGAGAATATCTTGCATTTGAGATTCCCCGAGTTAAATAAAGTAACAACAGGATTTTGTTGTAAGCAAAAGCTGATGACTCCTCTGACCTCTGACACGCGCACGAAAATATACCACTAACCTATAAGTGAGGGCACTTAAAACTAAAGCATTACAAATAATAAATTATATTTTTATTAATTTACTTGTTATATAATCATTATTCATTTACAATTACATATACTAAAAATATGTGTTTATTTCGCTTTTACTGAGCAATATAGATAATGAAATACTTTGAAAAATTTCTAGTAATAATAATAATAATAATAAACAATAATTAATTAATTCCTGAGAACCTTGTACTATTTTCACGATTCAGTTCTTTTTATTGATTCACTTTAATTAGCACAAACACCCGGATTATTGTGTCATAATGACCCAACGAGTCCAAATGTCAAAAGGGGCCTCATTTCTCTGTCTGGATAATTAATTTAATGTAGCTTCTTTATTCCAATCCAGGAACAATTATCTATCGAACTCTCACGCCGAAATAAGCGTTATTAGTAAACTGTTATGTCTATGTCCTTCGACTAATTGATGTGTGAAACTTAACTAGGGTACACAGCGATCCAATTCGTGTACAATCTTTGGGAAAGTCTGATATTTTGTAAGTGTTACGTCGTTACTTCTTATGTGGATCCAAGTATTGTTAATTGTAATGGCACAATTCTGTTTCTTTTATCTGATTGTAAGGTTTTTTTTCCGAAATGATTACTGCAGATTATTCCCTTCCTCGTTTTATACATATCTTATGTATAATATAAAGCAATCATTCACAGCTGACTGACATAATTCGAGACTTTCCGAAGGGCCTCGGTGGCCCATTGGAAACGTCCACGCTTCGCAGTCAGCCGACCCGAGTTCGAATCCAGCCACATCACTCACTCAATGCCACGAGGTGGGGAAAATCGAGGCGAATCCCCCATTGCCTTGCCTGAAGACTTCAAGGGATTTGTCCTTTCGTCTCGTCGTCAAACACTCTGTATAACTCAACAAAATCTCATTGGAAAGATCAAGGATCGACATTATCTGAAGAAAAATCTCCCGTCCACGCATTCCCCCCGCGGATTGAAGAAGCACGACGCTCGAAACCTTCCGCACTTCTTCCATGTACTTGATTGATGTTGTATCTGATTGATTGTATGTGTGAATAAAGTAGTGATATATAGACCGTGCAAATCTGTAGCGGGTAGGCGCCTGGCATTACACCTTAGCCAGTCGGCCTACCCGCTACATATCTTTGCAGAAATTTTTATGTTAGTTGCTGTAATTTTTACTACTTTTTCTCGCTTGCAGTGGCATTTTAGAAAATAAACGAATATTCAAAAAGAACGGAATATATCAACTTATGGAAAATAAGAATAAGAGTACCCTTTTGTACATTTGCAAGATACATTTGTACTCCACTTGGAGTTGGGAATGGAGTCAACGTGAAGCGCCGCGCCATAGTCGCTCACAAAAAAAAAGAATGCGGCGCTTTCTTTATTATATCCAACGCGGAACAATTTATTCGAATTCTACTTCCGAAATGTGAGTGCTAGCGCACGCCACAGTCGCTCTATTATATACTAAAAGATTACAGTACAACTATGTTTAAACAAAACAAAATGAATTTTTATTTATGTTTGGGAGGGCCATTTCTCACCTTTCTTAGTATTTTTATGTCTAATCTAAAGTTGGTTATTCGGAAAACTCCATATCCGAATGTTCATTATCTTTTTGTTTTTTTTCCACCTCCTAATCTTCTTATGGCTTATGGTAGAAGATATATGCGCCTGATTAGATTTAGGATTAAAAACGGTACCCTCCCCCTTTTCTGGAGATATTATATTCGCCCCACTCAGACTTCACATTCCACTAATTCTGATGAGAATAGGTAACATTTGCCGTCGTGGCTCCTCCCACTTTTCAAGAGTACTGTAGACTGTTAAACTTATTCTGATTTTTGCTTCAAATAATGCAGTGGGATAGCAAGTGTAAGCACAGACTTACCTAGATTACTAGTGATGGCCTATTGCTATGCTATGACGGAACCTAGCATTTCTTTGTCCTTTTGTTAGTCACTTATTTGCTTCTCATTATGGTACATTCTGCCTTTATGCGTAGGAAAGTATGCAAAAGTGCTTTTATTTTTTGTCTGTTTTCGTATAACACTCTTTGAAACTTTCCATGTTTTTACTTGATCCTTATTTTCTTCTTTTGCATCATGTCATTTTAAGCATATGCCATATAAACATATGTCATTTTATGGAATAGGCTTTACTAGTCTGTAAAGGCTTCAGCTAATAATTGGGGTCCCCAGTCCCCACTGATGTTATAACTTTTATTGTGCTATGGTTCTTACTTTTCTCAATTTTCCTGTTACCAATTAGTTTCATCTAATGTAGGCCCTTTTTTATTCTTAAAACAACTCTGTCATTTTAAGAAAAAGTCATGGTGGCTTTCGTGAGAAATTTGTGATGTGTGATGGGGGAAGTCAATTCTCTTCATTAAACTTTCGCATTCTTTCAATTAGACTTAATGATGAGCAAAAGGGCTATAAAATGAACGCGGGGGTTTGTAGTCGTGTACTATTTGTTCAAAATTGTAGTTATGCAACTTGATAGACCAGTTATGTAGGTCTGTAGTTACAGCTAACTACACTGTTCTACAGTGCAAATAAGTGCGTCACCACCGTGATTAATTTCCCTTAGGGAATTCTTGTGTACATAGAATAAAATTACTCTGCGTAAACGAAGGCTAATTGCACATTTTTTTCCACTTTTCTAATACTACATCTCATACTTTGTATTGTCGCCGCTGCAAAATAAGCGCTCTAAAACAGCCAATGCGCTTTTAGTCCAGCTAGACACTGGGCATATTTTATTTCATTTCTTGGATTTTCATTCTATAATTTGCTTCACACATCATGTTCATTCAGTTATATAGTCCCGTCCGTTCAATTCAGCTACAGTATCCCCATTTGTTGCAGTATAGAATGGACGTCCCGATCAACTTGGTAACGGCCGTTTATTCGGCCGTTTTTCTGTTTGGAGTGGCTGGAAACGTGTGGGTCATCATAAATCTACTCAGGAATAGGTAAGTTACTAAACATTTGAATTGTGTTCAATATAAGTAGTTTTTGCATTTTATGCCACTATTTTATTTTTATTATTTTATTTTGGCGCGTTCCTATCTCCTACCTATAACTTTGCCTCATCACCGTGCTATGCACAGCGTTTCACAACGTTTGACAACAATAGTTATTTGCAATAAATTGCACTTTCTTTAGCTGTGTAAAGTTCCTTTACATTCCCACTGCGGTTTAAACTTTTGCTAAAGTAGCTTAAAAAATTAGGTGATATTCAAATAGTTTATATGTCAGCGTATCCGCCACCCTCTCGTTTATACAGTAATGTTGAGTGGCTGAGTGGTCAAAATTTGTAATCTTTTTGGATTTCATTAAAAAATATTGTCAGCAAATCCCTTCAACTTATGCGCCGCTAAACGATAATCTGTTATTGGAAAAGGTTTACAGAGGCTGTTATCTAACGTTCATCTGCATTTTAAATACTAATTTGGTATTAAATGGCCAAACATACAGTAAGCAACGGGGAAGAATAAGCTTAGTAGGGTTCTGATAATTAACTACTTGCGTTTAATGGCATGTACAGTATGCAATAAATATGCCTTCTGAAAAGCGATGAGTAATTAACGCAGGCATAGCACTACAATCTTTGTTTCCGAGTTCGGCCCGCGGAAAAGCCACCTAGTTTTTTACTAGTTTCCTACTAGTTTTTAGTCGGCCCGAGCTCGAAGTACGAAAATTGTCGGGAATACTCGGAAAATCAACGGGAAAAGCTCGGAAACGGACAAACAGACCGCTCCCGAGCTCGGCCCGCCTATTTTCAGAGCTCGGCCCGAGAATCAATTGTCGGAGAATACTCGGGTAATAGACGGAAAAAGCTGAAAATGCAAAGTTTCTCAGAAAAAGCTCGGGATTCATCAATGAAATGATTGCATATGGAGATGACAGAGATCGAAAAGGGGTCAATATTGTTGTGTAGCACTTTCTATTCTTTCTATACTCTATTATTATTATTTATTTACCTTTTATTTCAGATTATGGAACACAAGTGGCACACCAATGACGGCTTCTCAGCGTTCCAGAATCTACATTTTTGTGTTGGCAATATCAGACCTCTTATTGCTACTTACTGTTCCTTCATCAGTATTATTCATACAAAAAGCCGATTGGATCCTAGGCTCTTTAGTGAGTCATAATTCTATCAATTGGTAAAGTGTCGGTCACTAGAAAAACCGGTGTTTTTTACTTAGTGGTTAGAATACGTAAAATATGATTATAATAGCAAATCAACACGCTCCGCTACTTGTGAGAGATGACCCTTTTTCCTGCTGTATGAAGACTTTTACAATGGGTCCCTTTTCAGGTCTGCCACATTCACCTGGCAGTTGATATTTTCGCAAAGTTATTCTCAGTTGTAGTTCTCACTGCAATGAGCCTAGAGAGATATTTCATCGTTTGCACGAGGTGGGTCAACTTACAGTACATACAACTATATGCTGTTTTCTTCAAATTCTTGATTCTGTGTAGCGCGTATTAGACAACTGCATTTTCATGAAGTACAAGCCAATTGTGTTTCATATGTGCCAGAAGGTACCAGAATGCGGCCCGGTGGTCTAGTGGTTAGAAGCTCTGTCTACCACTCTACACATCACGAGTTCAATACCACTCGGGTGACTTCTTGATGGGGGAAGTCTTAATCGTGCAAATCCCTAGGCGAAGAAAGAAGAAAGAAGACGGCCACGACGGTTAAAACGCAATGAGTACACACACTTTGGGCGTGGGAATTGAAGTATTCGTTTCGAAAACCACGTGCCGTAACACTTTAAATTTGTCTTTCGTTCCAGATGGCGTCACTCAATGAATAAGGGTTTGACAACCGCAGTTCCGATGTGTCTCGCACTTCTACTTTTTGTTATTGCTCCGATGATTCTACAAATTTACTACACTCAAGTTGTGCCTATCCATATTCCCGTCACCGAAGTATCGGAAAGTGGGGTACGGCTTTATTCCAAATACTTTTGGATTTCGTGAGAGCCTATGCTTACTGGCGTAGACTTAGGCTCAGGCTTAGCTTTAGGCATATTGTTAGGCTTTCCCGCTGCTGAACTACCTTCTGAACCTTCGAGCTCCTGTCAAATTAGATCCTCAGCGGGAAGAACATTTTCTTAATATTACTGTATTTGTTAAAACTTTCTGTTTATTTCCATTATGGTACCACACATTTTTGAACTATGACTATGAAAACTGTTGCATATTGGTCGCGTTCTTGAACATTGTTAGTTAATGCATTTCCAATAAGTTATTTCAAATTCCCATCATTCTGATTTGTCATCAAATCGGCTACAGTAACCAGCATGCGCCCTGTGATCTCTATCCAGACCTACTTTACAGGGATGTACAGATTATGTCTGGAAGATGTGTTTTTGTAGTTAGTAACATAACATATTACTCCTGCGCATCAGTCGCATTTGCCACATTGAACCGGAAACGTGGGCTAGAAAAACACTGGGAATCAGAACTAAGAAGAACTAGAATTCTGCAAACGAGTGACTCATATTATATAACTATGTTCTATGTAAGTGTAGACAAATGCGCAATGCGGACTAGAGCTGGGGACTGATGATGTTGGCCATTAACTCATATTAATGGGTTCACTACGTATTTTGAATAAAACAAAAATAAGGCAAAATGTCCGAGTAACTCTTTGAATGATGTGCTCATGTACGGTGGTCTTGAAAACTTTCAACCATAAGTATTTCGTTGGGAAGATTTCTTTCCAAGGAAGGGATATATATCTATCAGGTTTTGATTGTGTTTCTAACCCATTATCTTTCAGGAGATGAACATCACTTACCACTTGCACAGGGTCTGTGTGCCCATGATGACCGACGAACTGTTCAACACCTTTGCTCATTATATGTTCTTTACGGGATTCGCCGCCCCTCTATTAATTATGACTTTTTGCTACAATCTTCTCGTAAGACATGTCAGAAGAAAGTTTCGGATGAGATGCGAACTTGGTGAGTTGATTTTCAGTTTTATCTTAGTCATTCTTCTTCCCTAGACATATTTGTAGAATCGCTAACCTTTCGGCGGCACAGGTTGCCGGTAAGTTCAGTATATTTTCAAGATGTGCCACCACGAAGGTTGCTTTCCTATTTATTTCTACACTGGTGTTTACCAGAGAAGTATAGAAAAAGCAGTGATTTTGTGAGGCATTTTGTGGATTTTTAAAATGTTTAAGCTATGTATTACCCTTTGAAGTTTGCGATGAAAAATGATTATCCTATAAGAGTGAGATATACAAATCTGTTCGTCTATTCCGCTCAACATTATGCATTTGGAATTTGCACGGTAGCTCATCGAGCTTGATCTTGCAGTTTTACTACGGTTTCGTACATATTTTTATGTAGTAACTACATCACCTCAATGAAAACACAGTAGATTATCCACCAAGCTAAAACAAACTTGGTCAAGCTTATCATATTATCTACAAAGTTAAGGCAAACTAATCTAGCTTATCAAATTTGTAGCGGATCAAAATCATTATCTCAATGAAATTGTAGATATAATCCAATAATAAAACTGTAAACCGTGAGTTTAAGTCCTGTTTCAAACTACATGTTCCTTATTTCTTTCGTCTATTAATCAATACATTGATACGTAGAAAAAGAATATGAAATTGCTCGAGCCCCTGAGGCTTCTTTTACACCATTTCCCGACTAATATATGCCAACCCGAATAAATTTCGCATCGCGCACGGCATAACCAAAAACGAACTTTGTTGATTTATATAATAAGACCCGACGGCTAAGGCGACTTTCCAATACTTCAGAAGGAACAATGAGCACAGTTATGTGAAACGTTTGCTACGCATACTGAAAAACTCATGTAATACGAAGCGATTTCGCTTGCTCAAGGCTGAGCTCCGACTCTCCTTTTATGGCCTTTAGATATTCTAAATTCAAATTTGCTTGTCGGAACTTCGTTGCGAACATCCAAGATTTCAAACTCTTCTCCCTTATATGATAAGAAGACAGTTTAATTTAAATGGCTCAGGCTTAGCGTACCGTAACATTTGGATTTAAGTGATCAGATCAATGGGTTATTTTTCTTGTTTCTCAGAATATTCATTATACAAACGTGTGGTTTAACAAAGATCTCTGCTCCAAACATCTACTCTCAATACATAATCCGTGAATTGAAACGGTTTATATTTATATTAAAATCATGTTTCTAGTAAACATCTTAAGCTTAACCAGTATATGTAAGCCGAATTAAAGTATTAAAGGAACGGGTCACCCTTTTTGTCCCTTTGTATACTGTATAGTTTGCGTTTTTATTATCTGAATAATATGTAGAACATAATGTTGAAAGAAATAGACATAAAAGCTGATTTCACCGAGCAATTCACCGACGAAAAAAAGTGGCCGAAGGCCAAGCACCACAGTAAGCCAACGAAAACCGCGAGATATGCCATAAATTAAAAAAGATCGTCGACTCATATCAGCATGACCATATATGGGACAATTGTCATCAGGGTTACGGTGGAAGTAGGCCTAGAAACACTATTTTTCGCGTTTTACTCGGTGATGCCGCATTTCCTGCAAAATTTTTCCAACACTTTGTTCTACAACACATAAGCTATAAGCAAAACACAGACCATATCAAAGGGAGCAAAACGTGTCCGCGTCCCTTTAAATTTAAATCGAGGATCTCTGTTTTATGTGGATCTTTGGCTCTATTCAACTAGATATACCATAATCTTAATCCACAAATCCAGACCAAGACTTTTCAAGACGATTTCTTTACAAATTGAAAGCAAGCGAGAAGCAAATTTAGTAAGCTTATGACCTAGTGGCAATGGTACAGTTCCCCTACAAAATGGTATAATCACAATTCTAATTATCGGCTAATTGCAGGCGGTGGTACCGGTCGACCTCCACGTGAACCTCGCTACATGTCCGAGATGAGGAAGTCCATATGGCGAGTGGCAATCTACCATTTTGCCTGCTGGGCACCATTTTGGTTGTTTACGATCACACCCACCTTTTTAGGTATGTCATTGCAATTATTGGAACTTCTCAACAATTGCGTTTTCCCATTGGGAGAATTTGTCTCTGCGTGTCTCTGATTCGTGTGATTCCTCTCTTTCTCTCACCTCCCACTGGGACCTGGGAGAATATTCCCGGTGTTCGTACACACGGCCACTGAACCTTTGAGAATGAGAATCTTCTGACATTTTATATAAATGTATTAATAAATTCAATATTTCAGTAAATATGGAATTCGACAGTGGTTTCCTCAACCATCCCTTATGGAGAGCTCTACATCTTTTTGTGAATATCCTGCCAACCATCAATGCCGCAGGTTCGTAGATGCATTATATATTCAGTAGTCCTTAATCTCCAAATGGCATTACATTCTGTGCCGGAAATGCTGAGCATGGCAAAAAATGCTAAACTCGCACAAATCATGCGTTGCGCTAAATCCTAAATTGGTCTCTGACTATGACTATGGTCTGTGCTGAAAAAAAAGTATCCAAATATAATGTTTATCCCCTTTATCATCATTTCTCGGAATATTGCTTTAATAAGGGGAGGTTTTTCGGAATATAAACTTTGCCAATTTCCTCCAATTATAAAGCTTCAAAACTTGAATATTGGAAAACGCATATTCTTCCCAAGAGTCACGACTTATTAATAAACATTATTAAATTTTTTTATGAAGATCAGGCTTTCTTTTGCTTAGTTTTTTATGGTAATAAAATATTAATTTTCGATACCCGCCGGGGAAGAGATTGTTCTAGAAGCATGCAAAAGTAATTTAAGAATTAATAACAATAGGAGTGACATATCAAATATTCAAATATCACGTAAGTGGATATAATCAAGTCTGACGCACTCGTAGTATAACATAAGGTTTTTGGGTGCATGCTCTAGAAAATGAATTACATCAAAATAAGTGATTTATAATCTAACTTAAATTCTATATTGCAGGTAATTGGGTACTGTACGCAGTGTTGAACAGTGACGTCAGAAGACATCTTTACTTTGGACCGAGCAAGAAGAAGAATCCATTTTCATCTGCACTTTTGTTGTAAAATTGTGACATCGTCTTAGAAATGACGACTAACAATAAAGCATAAAATAGTTATACTTTCTCGAGCTCAACTACGTAAACGTGTCCCATAGACATCTAGAATTCTCGTATATATTTTTTTAAAGAAGCTATTTCGTAAGAAAACCATTTACAAACATTTTATTTTAGTACAAACATTTTATTTTATTGTGTATTTTTAGTACAACAAAGTCATTTAGAAATGCAATAATCTTGGTTTGCTACAAGCTTTTTGTTGTTTCCACGTGGTAAATTATAGCCGGGTATGGACATTATTTGTAGTACATTCTGTTTTTTATTAATTGTGATCATCATTTTTCGATCTCACATTTACTCACATATCATTTAAAACATAATAAAAGTATCAAGATTTGCGTGGTTTCTACTTTTCAAACTTTTCGAAATAATTTTCGTTAACTTACTTGCACTTCACTATAACTATAATAACCAATTAATTGAAGACAGGTATTATGTATGAAGTTCTCTGTGACTCCTACATAGGTCGGGTGCCTGACCATATTTTGGAAACACCGTTTTATGTGGTAGCAGGATTTTTGGATCGCTGAATGCGAATAATAACAAGAAAGGCAATTGCATGCTGAACTTTTACTTTTACATTTGAAAAACTTAGAATTTGCGGAAACGTCTTCTGGGGCAAGGGCAGTACTGGGCGTCGGGTCCAGGTGCTCCAGGAGATCCTGGGAATCCTGGCTGTCCACGCTCTCCAGCACGCCCAGGCTCTCCAGGGTGTCCGGGAGGTCCGTTGTTTCCGGGCTGTCCAGGTTGTCCAGGCTGTCCGTTGTCTCCAGGGAATCCCTTGTTTCCGTTCTGTCCTGCGGGTCCAGGAGGTCCACGGGGTCCACGTCCACCACGAGTTCCAGGCTGTCCAGCCTCTCCGGGGCGTCCAGACTCTCCAGGGCGGCCAGGCTGTCCAGGGGATCCAGGCTGTCCGGGTTGTCCTGGCTCTCCAGGCTGGGCATCTTGTCCAGGATTTCCGGGTTGTCCCTTGTCTCCTTGAGGTCCAGGAGGTCCAGCTTGTCCAGGGGGTCCAGCGGGTCCAGGAGGACACTGTTTGCATCCTGATGACTTCTGCTCGTGGTATTCGGGCACGATTCCGGGCACTCCAGGCTCACCACGTCTTCCGGGTGTTCCGGGTTCTCCGGGAATTCCGGGAGTTCCGGGCTGTCCGGGAGCTCCAGCTGGGCATCTCTCAGTGGAGTCGCAGTTGCACTGAGCCCCAGCCTGGCGGGCCTTTCTGGGCTTGATCACACCAACGCGAGCGGACTAAATGAGTTATTTATCTTGAGAGGGAAAAGAAAATCTACAATTAATTCTTTCAGCATATCCAACATTATTTCGAAACAGATCGTTTTTACAATATATAGAAAGTAAACAAAAAAAAAATGCAATATCATTTTTATACTCATAAAAAATGTCTGGGATTTTCTTAGCTTACTCTTTATGGCTGCCACGTTCCTGTCGAAACCCAAAGTTTTCTACGTACATTTATTGGTTGTCTACAAGTACTTTGGCCGTATGCACGAACAACGGGAATATGCTCCGAGCTTCCAGTGGGAGGTGAGAGAAAGAGGGGGATCACCCGAATCAGAGACACGCAGAGACAAATTCTCCCAACAGGGCGAGGCTCCCGCTGTTCGTGCATACGGAAACTGATTGCTCTTGATTGTTTACCTGAAGATTGTTCCAGATCATTCCTTCGCGGACGCGGAATTGGTCCATGCGGACAGCGATGTCGGCCTTCACATCCTCAATTTGCGAGACCAAATAGGGCACGTAGAGGATACAGATACCGATGGCCAGAAGAGAACCCACTGAGGACGCCGCCCCAACAAATGAAGACATTCTTCTGAAAGTTAAGGACTGAGGTGAGGGGCTAGTTGTCTTATGTCTGTGGTTGACACTACCCATAAATTGCTAGAGACTCTACATAGTAACACATTTGTTTTAATTTCCAGATTAGTTATTCCTTTGTTGCAGTGGAGTAGTCAAGCTTCAAAACAAGATATTTTTCTTGGAGATAATTTATGCGGTTCAGTGATACGTAAAAAAAGGGTTTCCGAGTTTCTATGTGAGGAATCAGTAGCTACAGGATCCATGATGACATTAGACCAGAAGCCATATCGGGCCATACGAAACTCAATATTACAGGGCTAAAAATATATAACTTATTGGCAAAAGCATCTGTGACTACACGTTTATAAGAAGTACAATAACCAAGATGGTTCAACTTACTTGTTGTTGAGAACTGAATGCCTGATATTTCCAAACATTTCCGTCCTTATATATGGTCATTTCATTTGAACATGACATCAGAAAAAAATTAACTGGAACCGCTGAAGAGAGTGACAGACAGACAGCACAATAGAGATAATACACTTGACGAGAATTAGAGAAATAGTGCGAGGTGAGAGACCACATGTATAAGAAAATTTCGGAACTAAAGCGGAGAAATTTTACGGAAGAAAAGAAACTCAGTGAGCGACGAAGTAAAAAGGAAATTTGAAGTAAACCATGGTCAACTATCAGAAAAATGAATTTGTTGTAGTAAAGTTACTAGTAAATGAACCAAAAGAATACGACATCTTGCAACAACAACTACAAAAAATATTTTGATGCCAACCCTTACGAATAAACTATGGATGAAATTTCGAGAACCGATATAACTTTATTCTTAGACTTAAAGCCAAATGCTAGCCCCTTTGGAAAATTTGCATATGATAAGCAAATCCAATGTATCCTATGCTAATTTTGTACGATCGTCCACGGCAATCGTACAAAATTAGCATAGGATACATAGGATTTGCTTATAATATGCAAATTTTCCAAAGGGGCTAGCATTTCGCTTTAACATGAATAAACAAACGATTTGTTGGATGACACCGTGACGTTTCCGACAGCGACCTTTCTTCCAGTGAGATCCTTAACATTTCGATAAAGGTTCCAAAGCATTGAGATTAAAACTTAGACATTATAAGGGAGTTTAGGTTCTGGTTATATGAAAATCCCGCTGTTATCAGATGTTGACCAATGGCAGATACATACCAATTTTTTGTCAAAACAACAACAACAGACAGTTTTAAGTAGTTTCGAAGTAGTAAACAAAACTCTTGTGATCAAAGAAAAAGCTTCCTGGTGTATTTCGTTTGAGACTCTCACTCTCAAGGTCTCAAGTACCAAAACCTCATTTAAAGAAACATCATACACAGCTGTTGGGTCATCACAATCATTCTCATTTCATCTCCTTATCTCTTTCTTTTCTCTTTATTTCCCTCTCTATCTATCTTTCTTTCTTTCCCTTCTCTATCCCTTTCTCTCTCTCTCCTTTTCTATAAAAATGAATGTCATCCAGGGGTTAGATTGGCCCTCACTTTTCAACTCTTTCCAACTGTTTTCAGCATAAAATATGTTTTGGAAATTTGACAACTTGCCTTCGACCAGCTTTACTCGATACTTTTCTATTTTCACCACAGCGTTAGCTAAGAAAGACAAAGAAGTTTGTCTATAATCCTCTCTCTATCTTACTGGCCTTCTTGATCTGCTTTACATTACTCGTCTTCATATAATAGTACTATTTTTCTAGTATATTTACCTTTTTTTACACAGATATCTATAGTTGAAATGGATATTTTTCGTAAAATGAGCACTACTGCCCGGAGGGCGAGCAATGCCTATTTTTCCAAGAGGAAGAAGAGTACAAGGTGAGAATCGTTCTTATCATAATGAACAAAGTTTGTTTGGATGTTTGTGCGTTACGCAACTTACTTGTATTTCGTATAGAAGTGCCTAGTTTTCATGGGCCATGGGCACTGGTATTATAGATTCATGTTTTCTTGAACCGCTCTAATTTTAAGAATATACACAGAGGTTTCTAGAAATATTTACATAAAAAGTTCTATGTTCGACTGAATGGAAATCCTCGCCGATTGATTTGTGAAGTAAAGAAATATATAAACTGCATCCCGATATAGCTCTGGTTCTCAACCGCGCTCGCCCCCTCTCGGCCCACTGCGCGGCTTGCAGGGGGTGCGCTGCGCTGTTGAGTTCTCTGAGGCACCGCGCACATATCCGCGTAATTTGCTACGCGGCTGGGTGCGCCCTCCTCTGCAGCTGTCTACCCGCACTGGAAACTGCGCGGCTGGCTACGCGTGTACTCCAATTTGCGCGAGGGTTCGTTGCGCACCCAGGAACGTAGTAAAGTTCGTCCCGATATATCAGCGGAAACTATGCAGGGGTTGGGGGGAGGGGTTTCAGAGCTAGACAGCATGGCGCATGGCCAACTATTCTGTCCCGGCGCCCATATGGGAATCCGGTTGACAGAGAAGTATTATATGTGATCGATAATAACGAGAAAAGATCAACCACACACAATCAGAGCCATTGACTACGGTAAGTAGTAGTCTCTGCGTCCAAAAAATTCAGAGAAGAACATAAGATGTGCCTTAGCCTTACTCACTCAAAAAATTCTCGATCACTTTAATCTTTCGTGGCCGTCTAAAAGGTTAATACTCACAAAAAAGCGTTGTCTCCTTTACTGTATAATCACAGTTTGGCTGCCCAATATTTATTTTCTCGTAAGCCTGACCCTTATTGGCCAACAACACATACTCATACATACAAGAAACGTGTAGCTTGCCGGATTGTGACACTAAAACACAACCGGACCTTACCTCAAAGACAAGGTTGGACAAGTTTAAATGGACAAACGTCAAGTTTGATGTGAAATTCGAGTGATTTTGAGATTTTCCTGACATTTTCGTGTTCTTTTTTGAACCGTGAAAAGACGAAAAGATCATATTCCTTGTCTTACGACTCAAAGCCATCCATGTCTCACATCTCAGGGATCCAGTGCTATTTCTCTCTTTTCATCTATGTGGTCTCTGAATAAGCACACTATTTCCTCCTTATTCATTACCACAACTTTTCTTTTCTTTTTCACTTTTTGTCGTTAGCGCGGAAACGACAAAAATGACATATTCAAAGACATTGTCTGAAGCTCGACGGCTATTTATTGGAGAGAATTATTATAAGAAGTCGACCACTCTACCACTCTATTTCCATAATAATTCCCTGGAAAAATTTCATCGGTGGAACACTATTCGAGTCTGTTCGATTCTGTAATAGTATTATCTAGCATAGCTTACTGAAAGTTTACTGTTGAAAATCCTGTATTCTTTGACTAAAAAATTGTCAGAATGCAACGCTCTGGCTCTTTGGAAGATTTAACAGACGATAAAAATATAGGGTTTGGTTTTTATACATTGATTTGATGATGTTTTCTTAGAGAACAAAAAAACGAAATAACTGACATTCAATGACGTTTGCAATTTTTTCGATCGGCGGAAACGGTAGTGGTTTCAATAAATTTTTGTATTATGCGGAAACGGTAGTGGTTTCAATAAATTTTTGTATTATGATCAGTCAGTCAAGTGCTCGTCGAGGCCTATATAGGCCTATGATATAGGCCGCGGCGAGGCCTACCCTCCCTATAGGCCGCCTATACGCATAACGTCGGCCTAAGGCTCATTCCTCATCAGTATGATCCTAGACCTAGAAACATATTATTCAGACGTGAATCTCGTCGCTGGCGCGAACCTCCACAGAAGGCACTCCGAGCGAGTAGTATTATAATGAAGGCCACATCGATGAGTGACGACATGACATCTGATGCGATTCAGGTGATCATTCATTATCTTATCGTTAAATTACTTTATAATCACTTAACCGACAACTATTTAAATCGGACATAAAATGAGTTATCATAACAAATGCATCCCTCATATTAAAAAAGGTTATCGCTATGGGTGGCCACTGAGGAAATTGACCACAGAATGCGTGACCACAGAAAAAAAGTCATTTTTTGGTGACAAATTTCATGGCATTTCATTCATATTTCTCCAAATTGCATCATTCCCCTGACCTAAATTCTTTTCTGAAGTCAGGGACAGCTTACCTGTTTATTCTAATTTATGTTGATTATTAATTATTATTTAAATTCAGGTACTCGCTGAGGCCATTGACCGTTGTGGGATCGAAAACGAAATTGCCTCTTTTATGAAACTAAATTTTGAGAAGAAATATGGTGAGTTCATTATTCTAATAGGGTGATTTATCCAAAGAGTAAATTTTATAGAGCAATTGCTCGTCACATAATTCATACGTTAGATGGTTATACCTAAAACGTATACTTTATATTTAACGGGGTGTCACGCGTGTCACGTAATAAATACATTCCCTTTTCCTTGTCAACTTGTCTTTCTAAATCTTTCAGTGTTCACTCCCATATCTATATTTTTTTGTCTATATAGTCTGATTGGTTCACGTCAATGCGAAACTTTGGCCGGTGCGCGGCCTACAAAAAATGGGTGGGCCCACACACGGCGGCCCACCCATTTCGGGCCCAGTGCAGGCCGCGCACCGGCCAAGTTTCCTCAGTGAGATGATTACACTTTTTTAAATGTATATTTCCAATTAAATTAAACTAAATTTAATTATTCTTTTGTTTTGCAGGTCACGTGTGGAATTGTGTTGTTGGACGTAATTTCGGCAGTCATCTTTCTTGTACAGAACATGTTCATTTATCTGTTTGCAAAATATCTGTGATCTTATTTCGTTGTGGAGACCAATAAATACGTGAACAAACTTTGAGACTTGATTTTGAAGTTGCAAAGCAAGTAATTATGTATTTATGCGTTTTATAGTCAATATCAAAAGTATTCATCAAGAACGTTGTTTTCAATACTGAAAACATAAAACATAACATGTATATCATTTTTTTATATGAAATAAATGCGATATTCTGGTTTATATGTCTATTGCTAGTGAGTCTAGTGGCTAGTCTTTCTAAAATTCTGAATTCCCTTATGAGGTGTATCCATAGTCTACATTACTCTGACTGATTTATTCGCTACAGGAAACTTACACGGAGTGTTTTCTTTTCAAATATTTTGAAACGAAATATCAACCAACAGTAGTGTTCCTGACTGAACCTAAAATCAAATCCATGACAAAGGAAAGTATTAATAACAATTTCATGACTAATGGCAATGTTTTGCTATTTTTCGCGGCCTGACGTCAGCATTTGCCCTCAGACCTTATATATTATCAAAAGTACCGTACATTATTAGACATGCCACGAATAGTGGAGCATCGTTGGCCGAATAAAAATTTTTGGTCGGGTTTTTTTTATTTGTTTTGCCCTGTCCATGTTTGCGATTCGCACTTGCGAAAATGACAAATGCCTATCCATGTTCAGGCCATTTTACATGGATGTCAAATGCCTACCGTAACCCATGCGAATAACGCATTTGACATGGTCCCGCAGCGAAAGTGTATTAGATCCGTACTATTTTTAAGGCGCGTTCGAGTTGGGAAAAGTTTGAAGAATTCCGGAAAAGTTGGGTTCAAGATGGACACCGGAAAAGTAAATTTTACTTACTGGAAAAGTTCATACACCGTAATGGAAAAACGTTGTTTTTCCGCTATATAGCCCCAACCGTCGGGGTCCACTTCGAACGGGCGATCCATTCTTGGATCCGGCAGTGTTAAAATTAATATCCCACAACGATTCCAATACGGTAGATTTTGATTTTTCTGCATGTTTTTCCGTCCAACTTGAACCAACTTTTTCCGGAATTCTTCAACTTTTTCCCATCTTAAATGCGCCTTAAATAGATCTGTACTATTTTGAAATAGATTCGTACTAGATTCAAAGTCGCTGCGGGACCTTGTCATTTACATTGACTCGAACATGGACAGCGGTTTGACATTTTCGCAGGTGCGAATCGCAAACATGGAAACCCCATTAGTTTCTTGTTGTTTGTTTATTTCCCCTTCTCTGGTAGCCAAACGTACCGAGTCCCGTTCCGAGTGTAGATCCCGGTACGCGCTCCGGAGTGCGTACTGGGATCTTCCACTCCGACCGTCGCACCGACGTTCCCGACGAAAATTCAAAAAAATTCAAATATTGACTACGGTAGTTTTGGCACTTTTTAATTTACTCTTCACACATTTTGCGGGATTCGAACCATTGACCTATTTCCTAGAAAGCAACGCATTAGTCACTGCGCTATCCACACACGCGTGCCAGTCGTGCGTTAGTGGAATTCTTTTTCGCCTTTGGTTAAAAAATCGATTATGAACTCGGAACGCGTACCGAGACCTACACCCGGAACCGTACTCGGTCCGTTTTCAAATCGGTAGGTAACCGCATTTCGTTCCGAGTACTCGGCCCGTGCACCCGGTGCGTTTGCAAACGGACCGCGCACTCGGAACGGGACTCGGTCCGTTCTCCAGCATAGTTGTAGATGTATTAAAATGTGTCCTTAATCTCCAGAAAGCTGACGCACTCGTGTAGTTTTCGAAATGGCGCATCGTTCTTTATTTACTTCCAGATTTAAAGCTGTTTTTGACAATCCTATGTTGCGTGTTTCAGTTTTGTATCATTCAGAAAATACGATGTAATTTCAGCAGTTTATTTGTGTTGTACTTGTATGTTTGCAGAAATGTCATATTTCCGTAGCTTCTTCGGCGGCGGTGCCGCAGAAGCTGACGACGACAATGGGGCTGAAATCGTTGAAAGATTGGTTGAACGCGTGGAGACCTGTTCGGCGCTCGAAGACCGGAGGGATGCTCTACGTGCTTTGCGGAACATGGCTAAGGTTTGGTTTTGATTTTGTAAATGTAGTTGTTTCCTCAATGTACGTAGTGCAACATAACTGACCATCAAGTGAGGTAATTTGAAATGCTTGAGGTATTCACGGGTATTTTTGTTTAGAAGATGCGCCTGGCTGTTGGGACCATGGGTATCAACTCATTCTTGGAAATATTAACCAAAGAACGGACGAATACGGATCTGACGGCTCTGACACTGGAAATCCTGGTAGCTGTACTTAGTGGTGACGATGATGTGGGAGAAGACGACGAATTAGGAGAACGACTGGCTGAAGTAGGTGTAATATGTAAAAAAAATCATTGGAATTTGGATATTATTCCATACGTAGGTACGCGCCCGGATTTTCTTTGACCGTTTCGAAATCTATTCCAAACGTATGTAGTATATTTGAAGGATTTTGATTATTATAAACAGCAAATTTCGCGGGGTGTTTTATCAATATGTTTCACTCAAATGTACAAATTTGCTTTTGCCCTGGAATCGCTCCGGATTTTGTAGGCACTGAGTTATTCACACTGCTTGAGTGTTCAGTGATTCTGAAGTTGTGATATTCGCAATTGTTTTTCTTTCAGCTAATGTTGAAGAAGTCGGCGCTCATTCCTGCCTTGCTGGCCTGCTCCGAGCAATTTGAATTCCCTGTTCGTAGGTTAGTATTTTGTCCATGTTATCATCATCTCAACAATCTGTATTTTCACCCTTGAATAAATGTGCACGCTCTTGAAGCGTAAAACAATATTTTAATATTTTATAACTTCTTGTGATCTCACCATGCATAGCGATGAATAGATGAAATGTTTTGATTCTAACGTAAATCGGAATGGAGCGCCGTGACTTAGACATATCAATAAATATCTTATTCATATCTTAAAGCGAATATGTATGCAGTCAGAATGCGCAAAAAAAAACACGTAACTGGCGTTTCCATACCAGACATGCATTAAATAGACGACTGAATATGTAAATTCGAATTTGCATGCCCTGCATATTGAATCTTGCTATTTGCCGATATCCGCATGCAAAGTTGAAATTTGCTCCATTGACACTGGCGGGTAAGCCAGGGTTTCAGTAAACGCGTTTACTATGGAAAAGGTGAACTTTGAAAATCATTTACTTTCAACTGGGAGACGTTTGACAGCTTTTTTTGTTGTTTCCTTAATGGGGAACACGCATTCTATTAACACAGCTTAACTTCAAAAAGGGCCTACATATTCCCTTTAAGAGAGTCCTTGGTTTGGTGATTACATATTGTTGGTAGTAAGTTATCGTTGCAGGGTTGCGGTCCAACTCCTTACTTCTCTTCTCCGCCACCGTGGCGCCGAAGTACAAAAGGCTGTTATCGAACAACCGATGGGTGTGACAAAACTTGTGGACCTGATCCATGATAATCGGGAGGTAATTGTTTTTGCATTTAACTTAAAGCCGAATTGTACTGCTTTGGGAAATTTGCATATGATACGCATTTCCTATGGGCGCATTCGAGTTGGGCAAAATGCATAAATTTCGCGAAATATTCTGTTCGAGTTGATAGGGTGAGAGATTGTTGACAAATAAGAGGGCCCAGAAAAAAAACACTTTCACGAATCTGCGTCTCTCATATGAGCGGGCTATTTCACAGCGCGCTAACACTGGCCAACAGTGAACTCGAACTGATTATTTCGTTTTTTGCCCAACTCGAATGCGCCCTATGTATCCTATGCAAAGTCTGTGCCCGCCGGGCAAGCTTCGGGCACACACTTTGCATAGGATACATAAGAAATGCGTATCATATACAAATTTCCCAAAGTAGGTACAATACGGCTTTACACATTTTGTGTATGTGTGATACTTTGACACTTTTTTGTGTGCGGTACTTTTCAAGTTAATTACCGACTCAGAAGTTTAACTGTTGTATTGTAGGTTGTTCGAAATGAAGCGATTCTCATGCTCTGTGAATTGTCGAGAGCGCATTCTCAAGTACAGCAATTGCTGGCCTATGATAATGCATTTACTCTCTTATTGGACATTGTGGAGACGGAGCCAATTGATAGTTAGTTTCGTTTTCCTTATATGATGCGGCAATCGTCATTCCCTACTAACTTCAACGTATAAAACTTTTTTGTTGAAGCGAAATACCGGCCGGCTTTTGAAACGCATCGTGGACAACTGAATTTTTTCGTATTTATGCTAATCTGCTCGAATTTGGCTCGATTTGCTGTCCTAATTTGTGTTCATTTGCATAAGAATGCTCGTCTACTCGATGTGTTTCAAAAATCGAGCGGTATTTCACTTTAAGTGTGTTTCCAATATCTTGCGTAGTTAGTCTGCGGCGTGTTTACATTTTAAAGTTTCGATTCGCTTAAAACATCACTGTTTTATTCAGGCATCGTCATCGAAGATTGCCTCTTTGTCATCTTGAATCTGTTGCGGAAAAATGGCAACAATCAACAACTTTTCAGAGAGAATAAGTCAGTTTATGGGGGTTTAAGGGTGAAATGTTTGGATGGTTTCATATGTTTTGCATTGATTTGCGTCCTTATTGGAAGGAATGCTTGAACAATTTTACCCGATTTGATGTAAGGTACTTAAAGTTCTGTACAACTAATTTGTGAGGTGGATGTGCGCTTCTCATTGTCAGCATTTTCTTATAATACATAGAAATTCAGTCCCTTAAAACCTTGTATCTTGTAGTTTGATAGAAATATGTGATATCTTTTTTTTGTAGTTTGATCGGAAGATTGGCCAATGTTCTCAATTCATTCCTGTACCCAGAGGAAGGAGAAGAAGGTCCCGACTGGCCAAAACAGAGAACTGCAAATTTAATATTTTTAACCCAGGCGAGTTTGTCGTTGTGTTGTGTTTTTGGTTCTTGCCACGTTGCTAGGCACATTGCTTTATATACTCGTATGTTAAGCCGTTTTAGTGCTTGCTTGACGCAAAAGTGACATGATCCTGGTTATTGCCATGAATTTAGAGTTTAGTATCTCGAACAGTGACAGTTAGATAGTAGAGTGTTACTTGTTGGTTTGACTATGTCACGTTCCTTCGTTGTTTAGGAGTTTGGGTAGAAATCAAGCAATTTCGCTTATTCTGGGCTGGACAAGACCAAAACGGGGAGTTTCTTTGCCCACGCAGTTTTTTGTTAAATTAAAATTTTAGGTAATTCGCGCTCTTGTGGCTCCAGACAACAATCATGCAAATACGCACGCGGCTCAGAAGCAAATGCATCACAATCGTTGGTTTTCATTTCCTTTATTTGTTTGTTTTGTTTAGTCCCCCCCCCCATGTTGAGCATGTTTTTTTAATTAGTGCTCAATGTTTCATAGTTTCATTATATTCTGTTCTTAGTTTCCTGGTATGTTTTTGCTTTGCCTGTATTCTTTGAGTGTTTATGTGTGGTTGAGCCAAAGGTGGCACAAAGGTGATTGCTCTTGCATGCGTATGTTTTATGTTTTGACACAGCAAATCAGGCAGTATACGCATGAATGTGAGTGCCTCTATTTTCAGAGATTCTCGGTGTCCTTTGTCGTGTCCTTCTTTCCGAATTGGGAGTTAGTGTTGACGTAAGTTGGTTTTATTACACCATTATTGTCTTAGGTTCTGCCCGGTAGTTTGAAAAAGAGAATAAAAAGAATATAGAGTATTGAGTACCGCTTGAAATAATTGCATATTGCATTAGTCACATGTTTAGTGAGTTACAACAAGGATCTTTTTAAACTGGTGATGGGTTTCCATGTTCGCGAATCGCACTTGCGAAAAAGACCTGTCCATGTTCGAGTCAATGTAAATTACATGGTACCGCAGCGGTTTTCAATATAGTACGGATATATTTCAAATAGCAAGTCTGATACATTTTCGCTGCAGGACCATGTCATGTGTGTCATTCGCATGGGTTACGGTGGGCAATTGACATTCATGGAAAATGACTTGAATACATGGACAACCGATTTGTCATTTTCACTCGTGCGATTCGCGAACATGGAAACCCCATTAGCTAAATGTTTCATACTCTTCAGAAAGGTTGAGGGCTTGATGCCAATAGCCAATATGCGTCAATAAGAATGATTGCCGTTGCTTGCTATTTACTTGTGTTTTTTCTAGGTTTTGACCGAAGCGGTTATTGCTGTGGCCGAGATAATTAGGGGTAATTACAACAACCAGGAATACTTTGCAAGTACTTCACTAATTGCCGCTGAAGGGGAGCACAGGTCAGTATTTGGTGTTATATTAGTTTGCTGTTTATATTATGACATTTCCGGTACAACATTTCCTTTGTTAGCACGATAGCTATAATATAGTTTGGGTTTGATTATTTGTTTTGTCTGCACTTTTTTGCTGGGCTAGAACTGACCAAATCACATAGTAATTAGGAATGATCGAATGATGTCTTTAACTTTGCGATCCAAACATTGCATGATATGTTTGTCAGTTGTCTTAAACAGGTACTTTACGATAGCCACAATGTCAGGAGATGGTCTGATCCAATTCGAAGCCGTGCGTATAGCGGATAGAGCGATTTTACGCACCGCTTTATTTCCACTTTAAAAGAATATCTATACCTATTTCAGGTCTTCCCTCGTTGTGCTTCTGATTAGTATGACTTCGGAGCGACAACCTTTCAAATTGAGATGCGCTGTCTTTTACTGTTTCCTCTCTTACCTTCACGACAACGAGTTTGGCAAGACAAAGGTATTAACAAAATATTTCCTTATTTATCATTTTTTTATGTGGAGCTTTGCTTGTTTTGAGTTTTGAGCCTATTATAGTTTATATTTGTCTAATGTAAAGCACTTTATTCACACACAGACTGCAAAACCTTGATGCACTGTTTCCGTGATTTGGTTGTAGAGGGTGTTTGTAGTTCACCTTATCCTTGTTTTACTTTTATTTTTTATTCAGATTATCGAAACTTTGCTGCCAGCTTCATCACATACTGGAGACGGAATGACCACGGGAACATTGTTGATTCAGGTGTGTTTATCTATTATTGTGAGCAGGAGCTGCAAAATTTGGTTTATGACTCTTGAACTCTTGACTGACTTATTTCCTATTTTTTTCCTCATCTCTCTGATTTTTGTTTTCTCTGATAGATGATTGATATTGTGTAGAAAAGTTCAGTTAGTTTCACTCCTGCACTTGAGATTAGCGATATTCATTTCTTATTTCTTAATGTTCACTTTTTCTGTAACGCTGAACTATTTTTCTAGTTTAGTGTTCAGATTATATCGGTTTAGGCAATCTCTGCCTCTGAGTCGGTGCAGTCGTGGTTTGGATGTGTCGCCCTTCTACACTGCCTTCTTGATGTGAGTTGGCATTCATTATATAAGCTGAATCTTTGGATGTTCAAAGGTCGGGCTCATGGGAAAATTGTTCCCTTAATCTTTTATACCGCAAGTCTGGGATTTCAGAAATATTACCATGAAAACAAATTGTGGCTAAAGGTTGCAGACTTTACGTCATAAGTCGTATGGAAAAATTCGCAGAATTGTCAGCATAATTATGAGCTACGCAATCATATCTGTTCCACGGGGCGACCGGGCCCTACATTTTGAAAAAACGAGAGAAAGAACGAAATTGTTACATGTTTCAAGAAGTGTATGAGGGATTTAAAAAGTGTTCCATACGCATTAGTAAGTCCCGTTTCGTTTGTTTCAATCGGCTAAAAGTTAAAGTGGTCGTCTAGATCTAGCTCCTAGCATGTTATATAATTTAATTTTATAATTGTGTTTACGTGTTGATTACCTATCTCACGCGTTTCTAGGTGGAGCATCTTCGAGAGCAACTCCTGAGGGTCCAGCTCAGTTTGGCTGTTGATGAGCCGCCCGCTCCTCTAATAACTCATGTAGCCAAGATGTTGGTAAGTTATTTAGTTAACATTTTGTTTTTAGAACCTTTACGAGCAGTATTGCACGTATTCCTTGTAACGTCTTATTAGGATCACACTAACTAGTTTTCATTTATTATTGGGAGAAAACGTTACGTTGCGTAATTTGCAAAGGTTTTTTTAGTGAATATTCTGCTTGTGCAGTTACTTGATCTTGTTTTATATGTTATATATATATATATATATATATATATGTCTCTTTTATTTGAATATTTATTATACACATTAAAAGAGCGCAACGCCATGAGAGAAGATGAAAAAAAAAATCAAAGTAGATGATAAGATAATGTTTGACCCTCTTTTAGCTGAGTCTCGGAAACCGGCGCTCCCAGCAAAGGGTGGGAGTTCTGATGTTGCTTTCCGTTTGGATGCACAACTGTCCCGCAGCAGTAGCACTTTTTGTTGCGGACCAAGAGAATCTCAACTATCTGACGACTCAAATTGGTTGGTTTTGATGTTCAAATAATGTATCTAACTTGATAATGCCCATTTTAGTCCATACTGTTTCTGCACTGAATACGCCTATATTCCTTGAATCCTTGTATATGGTAGTATATATGTCACTTACTCTTTATTTTTTATTGGTGATATTCTCCCAGCCACTATCTATCGGTTCACGTTCAGTTTTAATGTTTATAAGCGTTGTTCATGATATTTCTGTATGAACGTGAAAATTAAAAACGCTACAAGTAGTTGATAAAATATATACAAATTAGGAATTAGGTGGCAAGTTGGTTTTGCGTTGTAACTAGGATTGTATAAATCTTTCTTAACACAAAATCTGCGAGAAGAAAACCAACAGTTATCTTAATAACGTGAAGAATGAGCTTGTAAGATATCTCCTACAAAAAGAGTTAATATAATTGGATCTGAGGCCAGTGATATAATATAGGGATTTATACCTATTTATGTATCAGGTTAGCTATGATATGCAAATTTCCTCGAATTTAACTCAATTTTTTATTCTAATTTATGCTCGCTAGCATAAGCTGCATGAGATTGATGGTCTACTCGATGTGTTTTTAAAAACCGGCTGGTATTTCGCTTTAATTTCCTTATTTGAGCGGACGAATGTGGTGAGGGGTCGGAGAGTGAGCAGCAGGGTGTGCGGGGAGTGATGGCCTTTCTCTTGCTCACTTGTCTACAACACTCCAACGATGAGAAGACCAAGTGAGCAATCACATTTATTTATTAAACCATAGTAGTATAATACACTTAAAGAATATACTATTTGCATTAATAAAATAAATGTTGCAAAAACTCTACGCAATAATTCTCCAAATTGATATTCAATTTTTTTAATTTTCGAGTATTAGAGTATTGTTGATATCGGAATTGGTATCGTTTGGCTGTTCATCGTGTGTCGAACCGGCACAGCGAGTAAGTGAATAAATGTAAAATAAAACTACCCGTCTGGTGCCAAATACTGGGAGTTTCTTTACTTTTTATAAAAAAAATAGTGATGTTTCATATTAGTTTCTTATTCTATAAGGTACATTGTTACCCATTGCGACCTCGCTTGTATTTCGCATTGTCTAAATCGCAGCTGTTTTAGAACCTCAATTGACGCACTATTAACGAGACGTGTCGGAAAGGATTTCATTGCCGGAGCGTTGGAGGTAGTGTTTTCCTTCAAAATAATTATTTTGTAATTTATTCAACTGTAGTCTTTCTTGTTCGCTAGTTAACTTTTGTATGTTAAATTATATTATTGTTAATTGTTTCTAAATATACGTGTGTGCCTTATATGTTATATTCAAATGTTTAAAATAGTGCATCATTACGAGTGTACAATGTAGCAATTGTAAATAACATAGTGTAGAGTACGTTTGTTATTATCAATCCTGTTCAGGGTCTCAGCCGTACGGAACAGTTTGTGCGTGCCGCGCAGAAGCCCCAACCTCTGGCAAAGACCCCGACTGAATTGTTCCTCGACTTCCACTTTATTAAATTATTCAAGTCGCAGGAAGGTGAGTGAATATTGGATTCGGGATGCTTTGGATTCAGTGTATATGTTTGTTTAGCAATTGTTGCAAAGGTTGAGCAGCATAAGTTGTGTGGCAACTTTTTTCTTTCCAGTAGTTTTGGTTGTGTGTTTCTGTTTTTAGCGTTACTTTTCCAGCCAACCTTCTTAAATTGGTACGATCGGCCAAGGAAGCGACCACAGTGGGGACGAGCAGCGATGCTATTATTCAGTCTTTCAAGGTTGGTGTTAATTCTTTCAGCAATGATTCCTCTTCCTGTGATCGAGAAAAATGCGACTTTTTATTGTTGTTTAGGTATACCATTTCACACATACAAATACAATTGTCTCTCACGAGCTTGTAAAAGTAGAACCCGGGGTCCCAGGTTTCGGGCCCGCTATCTCGAATATAAGGCGGTGTGTCTTAGACGATGGTTTGTTCCGAGACAGAAATAGAAAATAGTGGGTGGGTGGGTAAGTGAACAGTGTTATAAGTCAAATCATATGATGTATTGATCTAATATCGTATTGTTCCCAGGATCTGATCAAGCGTCAAGACGAAGAGATCAGTGTACTGAAGACGGATCACAAGAGAGCACTCGAGGAGATTGAAAACCTAAAGAAAGCACAGGTTTGTCTGGTTTTATGTTTCATTACTTCTCCCTATATAAGTTGTGATTCTCACATTTCTAATATTATCAGAGTATTAGTCATTAGTCTTCCTGTTTTTTTTTTACTTATTCCCAGTCTGAAACGTCGACAACTATTCTGTGTGTGATGTTTCGTTTTACGGTGTTTTCGAGTGCGTCGGTACGCTCCTTCACTTCAGAGTCTAAAAGTCCATTTTCTACGTTTAGAGCAAGAAGTCGGAACTCGAACAGGAATTGGAGGCGCTAAGGAACAAAATGCAGGGAATGTCAGTGAATGACACCCAAGTACAGCAGTTAAATGTGCAGGTTGCGCACTTGACCACGTAAGTTTATCGTTGTTTTATTGCTTTGCTCAGTTAATTTGTCAACTTCCCCCCCCCCCCATGAGGTGGGATACTACTGTTGGGTTTTAAGTTATATAACCGCCTGAGTTTTTGTCTACCATTTCGTGAGTTATTGAATAATGAGAAAGGAATGAAAATATAACTGTTCTGCATATGGCATGTATCTTAATTGAGCGACTGTGAAGCACTAGAAGCACCACTGTCCGTTTTTTTTTGATTTACTTATTTGTTTGTTGAAACATGTCCACTTTCCAATTCTTCATTTCTTTAGTGTAAATCAGCAATGGATCGCTGAAGTGGAAAAATACAAACAGTGGGCAAGTCAGTGGCAGTCATATCAACTTGCACAGGTATCATTAATTGTAAGAATAATAATAATCATTATTGAACAAAAATAAACACTCTTAAAAGATTCTCTGAGACCGTATGTTAGGTTGTTTAGAACTATAAATATTCCTTTGCGATACGGGCTTTCTGTTTTCTTAATTTTATTTGAGTAACTATTAAGATAGTTTAGATAGGCGAAGGCCGGGATGTTGCCGTGCAGCAGCTGGAGAAGCAAGTTGTTGAAGTGGAACAACAACTACAGTATGGATGGCAGGCATTTGAGCAGCAAAGTCAACAGGTAGAGTTTATAAAAGAATATTTACTTTCTTTGTGTATGTTCTATTTTATGTGCTCTATTTTTTACCACCACTCTTTCTGACTTAATTTTCCTATTCTCGGGAAGAAATGTTTTTAGTTTTTTTAATTACCTTTTTTCATTTTCCAGCTCCAGCAACATATTGAGGCAACGAATGCTTGGAAAGAGCGAGCAGAAGCATTGGAACAACAAGTTAATGCGGTAAGTACTACGGGTATATCAAATCAACAGTTTTTGTTTTAGTTTCTTTGTTATTTTAATGGATTAATGGATGATCTTTGACCTAGCTCGTGTTTCATCGTTACAGAATATTACACTAGATACCCGTGTTTGTTTTTACGTGCCGTTAGACTTTACATTTGATCTCAAAATGTGTTTGTGTGTTTACTTTTTTTTCCAATACTCATGCCTTTTGTTTTCAGCTCCAACAACATCAAACCAACATGGCTATTAATGGTCACAAATCCGACCCTATTGTGAGTATTTATAATATTTGTATTTTGTAGCTTGCGGGCTTGCCTTTTTTTGTGACCTATTACTAAAGTCTTTATCACTGATTGTCTTTTCTGATACCTATTAATCTATCTACCATTTATGTTACGTCGTTTTTTAAATTTGACTCTCAGGTGAGAAGATATGTTAAATTATCATAGAGAGAAGTATGCTTTATGACTGTGTAAGATATTTATGATAAGACAGAATAAGATTAATCAGGGGTTAATAATATATAGTCATATCACAAATCAAATCAAGAAAATATATATTATGAATGTTAGACGGAAGATGAGTTGAAACGACTGCGCGATGAACAGGAGGACCTTCTCGTTCTTTTGGCAGATCAACATAAGAAGATTGGAGATCTCAAGTAAGTATTTTTTTTTATTCATATTTTATGCATTCTTGATAACTGGTAATTCCGTTGCCCTCCTTTTTTGTTTCTTTCGGTATTTGTGAGCATGTTTTTGCAAAGGTTTTTTTAGTGAATATTCTGCTTGTGAAGTGTGAACCTGTGAACAGTCGCTATCACACCATAGCTTTTTCTTCAGTTCTTCCATAACTTATTGCCAATTGCGAGTTATTCATTCCGCTTCTTTCCTGAGTATCCCGAGATGCCACTTTATATCTTTGATATAATTAATCAGAAACGTGGAAATAATTATTTGAAGAATTTTTGACCAAAACCAAATAAAAGTTTAACTTTTCAGAGTTCGAATGCGCCAACTGGGAGAACAGGTATCCGAAGATGAAGATGATTAGTGTAGTTAGCCTAATCATACCAAAAATTGCGTTGTTTTAGTCTTCAGAAATTGATGCAGCTAACATAAGGAGGGTTACGTAACTCTCGCTGAGCACATGGCTAACTTTCATACATTTGTGCAGGATGTAATGTGTTTAGTATGTTAGATGTCATCTAAATAAGATTAGGATATCGAGCCAACGTATAATAATGGTGTCAAATCGTTGTTTGAGTATATGTAGGATAGTATGCACTGATTATTATTTATTGACTACATGACTACCCTTTCCCTGTTTTACTGTTAATTTATTAATTTATTTGACTTTTACCCTTTCTGTTAGGTTATTTCTTTGTATTGACACTTGCGGTTTGTATTTCCATTTGAGCGTTTTTTTTGTGGTGGAGGGTCTTTTATTCAAAGCGGTTAGTGCGTGGTTTTGAAGCGTTTTTGGGCAACTATGTTCCCTGTGTGTGATAGTGTTATATGCAACATGGGTTCCGTTATGTGCTGGAATTCACGGAAGATCACATAGATTTTAATAAATGGGGACACTATCCATCTAAAAACCAAGTACCACGGTCTTTTAACTCTCTGGTTGATCAGTTTTGTTTTGTAAATTCGCATAACCTAATTTTACCAAATGGTTTTGTTTTAATATTATTCTCTTTTGTTTCAAGGAATAATAGATTGGTCATACACACATTTTAGGTATTCTGTATAGTATGGCTCTCTGAGTGTGGCGGTATGCTAATTTTGTGCTACCGTACCAGTTTAGCACCACAAGCTGCCAGCATTGAGCCATGTCATATGGGGCTTATGTGTTTTCTGTTGTCAATGGGTTCTCCACACCCAACCTTATTTAATTGGATGTTAATTAAGTGATACGATTTAATATTATCTACACTTTTACTGTCTGTCGTCTGTGATATGAGCATATTTAACCCGTTACTGTATTTTCTTCCATAGTTGTGCTCACTTCGATTAATAGTCTGTCTCTTCGAAATATAGTCAAAATAAATGTTTATTATTTATGTTGTGCTTAGAAGAATTGCAACCTATACCCATACATATATATCCCTTGGCAAAGACTCGCGTACAATGGAATTACAGTGCGTACAATTAATCGCGTATTTACCGTGGGACTCGCAGCTGTCGATTAGACCTTGACGCTGAAGGTTGAATCGTGAATTTAATCAAGGTAATGTAAGCTAGACATTGTAGAGTAGACTGTTTTTGTGAATCTCACAACTGCTTGTTTCTGGACAGAAGGGTGGGTACTGTATAAATGTTATTATTGGAAGCTTGACGTTATAGCACGATTTTATAAATTCTCTAAATGCAAGGTTACAGGCGATACGTTCAACGCCAGCTTTTAGGAACTGGATCGGAAATTTTGGCGAAAGCTTGTTTTAGCTTCAAACTTGAATGATATCAACAGAAAGGGCTCTGGAGTGTATCAATGTGTTCGTTTCATATTTGCCTATGCAATCATACAATCATACTTTGCCACGTGGGGCTTATCGTTGAACTGACAAAAGTGACATCATTATTGTATTGTCAGTCACTTTTGTCATTGTTTGTCAAGGGGATTTTGACATAGACAAATTGTACAGTTATGACTTATTTGGATGCGGAATCGGCTGAATAAACACGGGAAAAGCGGACGAAATATATAAATATCCGTAAAATTGTCCCGTTTGGAAAAGCACTTCTGAGTCTTTGTGCATTGTATACAAATGCAGAACGCAATTGTTTTTTGGTAAGTCTTTTATTATTATTTTTGAAATCTTTCACAACTTGCTATGCTTCTACGTATTGAACATCATCGCCACCGTCGTCTTGTCACTGCTATGCGCATATATTGAGTTTGTGAAACATAAGCTTAATGTGTTGCAGTATTGCTCACCAGCATTTGGAATTGACGGTCTACATGGTGACGGTTCCTTGGTTTTCAGACCATTTGACAACTTTGTCATGAACAAGTTTCCTCGAAAACGGTCGTCAAATACAAATTGTCACCCTATGGTCACCAAACAGTCATCAACTAGTCATCAAATGGTTTTTTTAGGTGAAAGCTACTTAGTGGTCACACAGAGACGGGTTTTCTGTGGTATAAAACAAACATACACTTACCACAATACTGCCTAAAATAAAAGTTTATTGGAGACATCAAACATATTATTTCAGCCTCTTTGTAGTCTCATCACTGTGTGTGAACCGTTTTGTGGATGATTCTGCTCTCGTTCGAGATAAACGTCAAGTCACCTTCTATTATTTATGTGGAAAATTTCCCCATCAGTATTACGCGACTAGACGTGAGTGAATTTCTGTGCAGTTGATAGGGAACTAAAACAAGTACAGAGTTTTCCATAATGTTTTTTTTTCTATGGCACATTGTTCCGCATGACCTCTACAAAATGAGCTATTGTAGGTCTCTGTCACGGCCATAGTTCACCGTTCCCTTGTAAGAATTTTTATTGTTTAATCATATGCATCATACAAAATTCTTATAGCATGTGGATCGAAGCCACCTACCTGTGAAAATGGTGGCCGTCTAATTGGTGTTGGCTGTACCAATTCTGTTCAATGTACACCATTTCATACGGGAGTCACACAGTGTATAAAAGGATGTTGTTGTACTGTTCCTGAAGTACCACAACCCCAACCGGATTTGAAAAGATTTGGTTCGTTTCTTCTCTCATTTTCCTTGAAAACTTTTTTCCTAAGTCTGAGTGCTTCTCCCGACCAGCTCTCACTTTTTGGTTTCACAGTCAGTTAATGCGCTTACAGGCTTATGTGTGAACAACTTTTTATTTGGAGTGGAATTTCTACCAACGTGACTGTCTAGGGAGAAGCGAGAAGTAGTCTTGGGGCCTGCCGAGGGTAGGAGACGAACCAACGTGTGTACCTGCGACGCTCGACACAGTGCTTAGACCTTAGACTACTGATCCATATAAATATATGTAATCTTCAGGCATCTGCTACCACGGTCAGTTATCCGAGTCCCGCTGCAGTGGTCGAGGCCAATGTGATCAAGGGCAGACGTGCATGAATGGATTGTGTTGCACAACTACTGGACAGGAATTTGAATGTGAGACTTCTCCTATTGTATGCCATTATGCCTACATGTCTATATATGTCATGCATCATAATACGGTTGTCGTATTGGTCTGCACCAAGTGTTCTTGTTGCCTCGTCTTCATGCATTCATGCGCTCTAAGTCGAAGATGTCTCACCGTCTAGTTTTACTGAACATTAAAGTCCTACGAAGCATGCTTTCCAGCGCATGGTTGATTACAATATTTAGATCCTTCAGGGCATATTGTTGGTGTATAGTGTTACTTCAAAATAATTAGCCATAAATAGTGGGGAGTGGCGTAGTGGTTAACGCAATGGACCCGTGATCCATTGACGGAGGTTCGGCACCGCCAAAAAACCCTCAAAGCCAAACTTTTTACAGTTGCGTGCGGCGGTGAAGCTGCTATCTCTTCCTGCGGTACTGGTGGTACATGTAATTCCGGCATGCACTGCGTCTCTTCCAATTATTGTTGCGAGTGTCCAGTCGGACAGACATCAGGAAAATGTGACAGAAATGTGAGTGATTTTTCTACATGTAGGGTGATAAGTACTATTTTAAGTTGAACCTCGAGCTAATAATAATAATTTATTACACCACAAAGGTGCGCACAAACATACATAATTAAGACAATAAATACAGTGAAGACAGAAAAACGGTAATAAGGGACATAAGGTACATGTGTAAAGGTGACTGCAAGTGTTGTAAATTTCGATATTACTATTCGGGAAACTTGCATCACTAAATAAAATAGTTCAAAATGGAAAATACAGACTAATTCCACGAACGTTTTTTTTTGCTGTTTTCTTTTTAGAAAAGGGCTCCGCATTATTTGTATCAAATGCGGCTGTATTGAAACAAAAGATATTGTTATGCTTGTCGTCTCTTTTGTTCTTTTGGAGCCAAAACGAGCATGGCAAATTCACGGAACATATAAAACAAACGTTCTTTGTCTTCATAAAATGCATGTATGTGTTGCCGATGCGCACAAACATAAAACCAAACATGGATATTCGATGTATCTAACTAACGCAATACCACATCATAATAATATATATATGCAATTTCCAATAACCATTATATGTAAGAACAGGAGTAATTGAGGGGATTGATCATGCATTGGTTACCCAAACCATGGTGTATAAAATGTCGTACCATGTCTCCATACCACGATGATGTATACTATGATGATGGTACGTACCATTCGTCTATATTACTGTATTTCAGGGTCGCTGTCCGTCTGGGTTCTCTTGTCAACCCAATGGTTTTTGTTGTTCTCAATGCCCAGGAAATGTAATGCCATTTGGCGAATGTCGTAATGGAACTTGTGGTGCCGGAAGGAAATGTTATCCCGGAAAGATCTGCTGCTAATTCTTACTGTAATTAGTGTCCGTTTTCCATTTTGTACATAAAATTGTTTTACACCATTTTTTGTTCGCTGTGTGTTCCAAAAGCCATCAAACTTCAAAGTCCAAAGTTCAAAGTCCAAAGTTCCAACAAGAATGCTTTTGTAACAGTTTTACAAATCTCTTTTTTTAGTAATATTAGTTTATTAATATTATGTATTTGCATGAGAGCAAGCCAAAATAAGAAGGTAAAGAAATATAAAGACACAATTTATCACAGACACACAGCAGACATTCAACTCCAGTCGATTATTAGTTAATTATTAATTAAGAATAAGCAAATTATTATTTTCTAGTTAGTGATAAGAAACAAAGCATCACATAAACATGCGTATTATTATTATTATTCACAGTACTTGACGATGATGTAATGTAAAAACCCTGCCATAATTATTTCAAAATGACAACTGACGCTTCGCAAAAATAAGCCGTTTAACTGAAACTATGTGACATATAATATGGTCAAAATAGAAATGTATTCACTATTAGTACAAAAAAGAAATAACTTGCCACACAGGCCAATTAATGTTACTAATATTAGTGGCAATGTAATAAATTAGTAAACTTATCAATTTCTTTGTTTTCTTTTCTTCAACTAAATCAGAAGCGAGATATTCCTTCCATTCTCTACATTTTATGCAATTGCCCTATTTTCCTCTTCTGCTACAGTATGCGTCTCTAACGACACCACCTCCCCCTCATTATTATTGTGTACTGTAGTTTGTTGGACCTTCTTCTCGTGTAGTTTGTAGTGCGTGGCACAAAACAGAACTCCTTCCTTTGAACGGTGGACTTTCTCAACTCTGAATTTAACAGTCAAACTAGATTTATACTTTTTAGCAGTTCCGAAACGGCAACCGCAAGTCAACATACGTTAGCTAACCAAACTATAAAGTACAACGCTTAAGACTACAAAGTACATAGGACAAAGGCTTACCTCAAGAATTGCTGGCATACAGAACATCTGAAGCATCGTGTGTGATAGAGAAGTCCGAAGCATTGAAACTGTTCAGCCAGATAGACGGCTTTAGAACACACGGCACACTTTGGAGGGGAAAAGATACGAAGCGAGACCTGAACACAGACAGACAGAGTGAGTGAGCAGACATGCAGACATTAGGAATTAGAATGAGCTCAGAAGACAGGTATTAATATACTGAAACTTCAACGTTATTCCTCCTACTCCTACAAGAGGTATAGCAAGTGGTTTGTGAAGCGTTTACTGGGTTACTGGACTCGGTAACTGTCCTGTACAATATGTAAATACTTTTACAATATGTTGATACATACGGTGGCTCAATGCTTTACAACCACGTGCCATACAGCTTTATGGGGTTTCCAAGTATGCGGGCAAATTTACCGTATTTTACGACTTCGCGAGACCCATGTATTAATTTCTCATGTCAAATATTCAATTCAGGGAAAATACGGTAAATGTGTCTATACTTGGAAGGGAACGCACAGTTGTTTTTGGCATACCATACGTGTCATACCGCTTTAAAGAATTAGTTCTTACTCTAAAACAGACACGGCACTCAGTCATGCATCTCATCTTGCCTAGATTAAGCAATGAAGAAACACAATCGATGAACCGTATCATTTATTCCAAGTAATCACAATCAATCAATAATCAAATCAGCATCAAACTACAAACAACATTTTCACGGTGATTTGCATAAATATGGTGCGTGTTTATGTGAAGAGTGAGATGTGTGTCAGGTTTACGTACAACAATCATTATTGGGCCGAGCTCTCCCCGGTCTCACTGGTCCTAAAAGGATTGGATTACTGTATCCAGTGGCCATACATCTATCGATCGATAAATATGACAATTGGCCGAAATACCGTATAACACAGCAAGAGGTACCAATAATAAATAAATAATAAATAATAAATAAGGCACTACAAGCGTTAGAACTAAAATTGCAGACTCGCAAAAACAGCGCCGTTACTCTGGATACAGATTTGAGATTTGGAAGTATACCCTATGATACATTCAAGCATAGACGCATAGGCATAGAGTGAGGAAATGACTAGTGTATTAAAATAAAGATATTAACTATTGCACTCACAAAGAACATGGCATTTGAGTGAGAGTCTAGGACATCATAACACTCCAGCAGACACGCAGAAGGTGAGAAATAGAAAGAGAAGGAGCACGCTTAGCGCATACAACTAAAAATAGGCACTCGACAGTATTAGTTGTGTTGGGGTTTATCCTTGGCGCAAAGCGCGGCGTTGAACAGGCTGCGCGCTCGGTGGCTACACCTTGAAAATAGCTGCTTATCCGAAAATAAGCGCATGACTATTTGTTTTAGATTTATCGCTCTAGTCAGGAAATAGTCAGGAAAGTAATTTGCTTCAGAAGCTTTACAAATCGATAATGCTGTGAATGAAAAATTCACTGGGCTAATCAATACCGGGTTAGAGTGCAGCGGGAAAGGATAGAGTATAGAGTGCAGATTCGTGGGTGGAGATATCAACGGGAAACTTCGCGCCATCGCCGCGCACAAAACAGAGTGCGCCGCAGCGGTGTGTTATGTGGACAAAACCAGCTAGTTTTCTTGTGGCGCACACTCTGTCGCGCGGCGACTACGCGAAGATTCATCAGTGAGAGAGTGCAGAGAGTGGGTGTGTGTGGTGTGTGCTATATAGTCTATACTATCGTGCACTTCCCTACCGTAGTCTTCTGTGGCATCCGTCCCCTTTCTGCTTTCTTCGCCTCTTTTTGTTGAAGTTTTTCCCACTTGGCAGCCATCTTGGATGCATGCTCAGCTCGGATTCCGATCTCCTCTTCCTTATGCTAAAGGTAACTTGTTTTGAATATAAATCACGTTCTGTGCATGATAATTCATCAAACAATAACAGTCAGAATAGCTGTTTGTTGATGCTTTGGAAAATTTGCATATGATAAGCACATCCTATGTATCCTATGCTAATTTTGTACGATCGTCCACGGCAATCGTGCAAAATTAGCATAGGATACATAGGATTTGCTTATCATATGCTATGCAAATTTTCCAAAGAGGCTAGCATTTCGCTTTAAACTCATCAACTGCTCTTTTGCATAGAGTTCCGGGTACACATATGCGTGCACCATGATATATTTTAACGAAATTCTCATAGACCTTCTGTGTGAGGTATTAAAACGCTTTTATGATATTTTCTGATCAATTGGGTTCATAATTCGTAATTGCTACCTCTCCGGCTTCGGCTTGTTCTTGCAATCGTTCCTCTTCCAGCTTTTTTTGCATTTCTTCACGCTCCTCTGAAACAATATAGCAAATACTCAAATGTCTAAAGAATTTTGCTAATGAAAGAAAAATACCATACAATAATATGACCATTAAAATAGTCCGAAATATGTACTGCCTGCTTTTTGGAATAAAATAACCATACTACCCCAATTTGAGTATGAATGGATATAATTTTTTTCGGCTAGACCTTCGAACACATAAGAAAACTTATCATTCTTATGATATGGTACATTAATCAGTCAGCGCAAGAGGGTGAAGATAACTTTTCACATGTCAGTATACTGTAGTAAATAGTTACTCTTTAATCGTTCAAACTCCTCTTGCATGGCCTTTCTCTTCTCTTCTTCTACAGCTGAACCCGAATCCTCGCCCTTAAAATAAAAAAGCTTACTAATATTCAAATTATTCTACGTTTCAAGATGAATGCCGAGTATTTTGAGTGTAGAGTGAATAGGTAAACGGTATAGATCAAAGATCAAATATTTATAGAAAGTACCTTCTCAAATTGTTGTTTGATATTCTTCGCGCCCACTTGCAATGCTTCCAATTCAGCTCTGAAAATGAAAAAAAAATAGCACAAATAGGTTATGGACGACACATACACGCACACATGCACACACGCACAGACACACACGCACACGCACGCACAGACACACACGCACGCACACAGACACACACACGCACACATACGCACACACACACACATACTTCATCTCCCTTTCTGACTTTGAAAAAAGTAAACTCTAAATGAAATGTTTTCTTTCTAACCTGTGTTCTGAGCTGACAACTTTCGTCGACGTATCCGTGATATTCTTGAATTTGCTCATCAAATGTTTCACGTCAAATTCTTCGTCTTCATCTGCTTCCACTGAAATCAAATGTAAATAAATGATAGTGATAAATCTCTTACACTTTGAACGAAACGTGTCAAATGTGGATCATACCTTGATCAACATCCCTTCTGTTGATCACCTCTCCAATGGGCTTCTCCTCTTTGTCCCATTTTGATGGAGCCTGAAGTACATTATATTATAGAAAATAAAGTTTTTTTCTTTTTTGAAAGGGCCAATTCTCTCACATGCATAATAAGGATTTATTGATTACATTCAAAGTACATAATCAAAAGGCAACCCTAAAACGGCAATGCGCATAAAAACATCCCATACTGACAAGGGGCCCTATTACACAAAAAAGAAAGTTCGCATGGTTGTGGTAAATCATTGTTCAGATACATGTATATCTTGTGTCTCTGTATGTACGTGTGTCACGTTAAAGCATTTGTTAGTAGTGTAGAGGGCTACCATACAAGACTTAGTTGTCTGATCGTATGATAAAACTACCTTCTTGGTTGTATCCTTGGGCAGAACTGGCTGTGCCCCACTGGAGTCCAATTGTTGGAATTTAGCTCTAGCCTTTCCAGCCACTTTAATCTCAACGTCTAGGCCTTCCTTGCCTGCAATAAACGTGGAACTAATATATTATATTTAAATGGGTCACATCGAAAACGACCAGTTTGTGCCCTATATGTCCTAGTTTGTTCACATTTGGTATGTATAATACAAGCAGGTTACGATCCCGGTCGACGACCTTTACACGAACATTTTGATTCCGCGTAACATTATTATGGCAGAATTTGAGCAACAAGTTATATGTGACGTTCCTTATTCGTACCTGCTTCCTGGGATGCAAATGCCTGTCCTCCCTCAAATCGGTCCTTGATACCTCCGACCCCGGCCCCACTCTCCTGGTCCGCTCCGCCAATAACCACGGCTTCGGTACCGGCAGCCTAAAATGCATATGCGTTCTCACGTTTCACGTTCCCATACCACGATGGATAACAACTGACCCTAGGAATTGGTTTATGCATGTGATAATTTTTTGTACATCCGTCGGCTAGAATAAGTCCTAGTAATTAAGTGAACTGCTACTTTGCATGATTTATCCAGCCAGTTCAAACACTTCATAGACATCATTTTGTTACATATCTTGGCTTTTGAAGAAATAAACAATTACAATAATTGCTTCATAAGAAAAAATGATATTACAAAAAATAGCTCACCGCTTGTTCCTGAGCTCTCTTTGCCGCGGCTTTTCTAGCCAATTTATACCTGAGGAATTCGGCCTCGATTTCTTTTTGTTTCTGTTCGGCCCTTTCCTCAGGTGTCATATTGGCAGTACTCTGGAAAAGGGCAATGTTTCATCAACTCTTTATTGCTTTGAAACTAATATAACCAACCACTCATTTTTTCCGTTACTTGGATCACCGTAATGAAAGTTAATGGACTTATACATACTACGCTAATTAATGTTAACATATAATACCCACGACGAGCAAGAAGACTCACTCGCCTAACTCTAGATATGCAGCTTAAGTGCATCTCACATGTACATCTTGGGCTTTGGAATTTTTTGAACAAGAGGATATGTTTCCTTTAACTTATAAGGGCTCACCTTTCCCTTGCATTCGAAAGCACTCTTGATGTCTCCGAGGCTGATTCCGTCAATCTCAATCTGTGTCTTCTGAACCTCAGAACTCTCTCCTTCTCCTTTCTCGAAACGATCTTTGAAGGCGTTCAATTCTGAAGAATGTTATTTCATTCAATTTCGCCGCCAATTTAGAACTTCCATGAAATACTACAGTACAATAAACAATACTACAGTACTACAGTACTACAGAAATACAGTACAGTACAATATTACAGTACTACATAAATACAGTACTACAATACTACAGTACAATAAATTCCCTTAGTGAACTCCTACTTCGAATGTCGACAATGATGATCATATTTCTTTAGTCTCACTCCAAAAAACCAAAAGAGGGGAACCAAACTCCAACCTCCAAATTTGAGTTCTGCCAGATCGGAAGCTGTCTTTTCGACCTTTCCTCCCGTGTAGGCAGTGCCCTCGAGGAACGACTTCCTTGCTTCAGCGGCCACTAAAATAATTTTAACTATCAACTATAAACTACAGACGACAGACTACAAGTAATGTACAAGTAATTACAGAACTACTTGTTGGGATACACCGTAGCCTAAGTCAGCTAACAGTTAACACTGACCGCTTACTTACTTCCCTGCCTGGGATCCTAGGCCTAGGTTAAGATGTACGAATGTATGGTGTGATCCAATCGGGATAGCCATGCTAGTTTGCGCCGACTACTAGTATTCAACTAGTAGTCGGCAACAAGTATTAAACTACCATGATTGTTAGTGGTTCATGCATGCTCCTAACAATAACTCTAATTGTAAGATATGATAATTTCAGTGGCAAGTAGTTGTAGAATTATTTAATTACCATGCTTGTTAGTGCTGTTAGGTTCCTCAATGATTTTTCCTCTCAAAAAGGCTAGGAATGCTCTGAGCGCCTCTTTTCTTTCGTCTTCGGCTGAAAAGTACCATGACATCGCCATTTTTTTATTCGCGTGAATGTGCCAAAACACGTGCCAAAGGGTGGTACACGACGAGTCATTGTACTTTTCAGTGAATGAGAAAAAAAAGTGAATTGTGCATATAAAAATTGCAGTATAGTGCAAATGCATTCGGTCCTCTTTTGTATAATACGAAGCCTAGACGGAAACATATACATCGCTTTCATCGAGCAGTAGGCAGGCAGAATCGGGCCTAGCAAAACTTACTGGGCAAAGCTTCACGCAACTAACGCATACAACAAAACACATACTTGCATAAGAGATACCACAGGATTCAAAAACTAGTGGTGTACGCTCACAACCAAAAAATAAGTATGTGGTGCTGAGCACTTACGTGCTGCATCCAGCTGCGATGCATCCCAATGTCTTTCCACAGGAGCGTTCTCGGCCTCGGTACGTTCCTTGAAGCGCTCCTTTACGGAAGGGCCGCCCTGAAGTAGATGACATTTAGGACTTTTAGCTTAGGAAATGTAGAATCCATTTGGTGACGGTTCCCTGGTTTTCTCGCATGCTAACCATCCGTGAGTTTCATCGAAAAACATCGTCATCTGGAGATCACATGGTCAACAAATGGTCACCAACCAGTCACCAGATGTCTTTTTTTTTTGGTGAAAACCAATTGGTGATGGGCCATCGATGGGTTTCTGTGATACCATCAATTATTCAGTGTTTCCTGTGTTAGCATCAGTTCTTACAGGGCACAAAAATTAAATTCGGGTGATGCGCGGCGAAAGCCTGGCGCAGACTGAGTTTTTTTCGCCGCGCACCAATAAAGTTCTACGTATATATTTGAATATTTATTATACTCAATGAAAAGAGCGCAACGCAACGTATGTACACAAAACCGAAGGTTTGTCGTGTGTCATACATCTAATATGAACGCCCATCTTTGATTCATGTAGGTATTCTTATTGTTAGACGAGCACAACCTTCTTCTTCGAAAACGACCTTATGCCAATTTTTTACAACAAAATTGCGTATGAATTTACCTTAAGACCCTCCAGTTCCTCTAGTTCTGTGGCCTCTTTCTGCTCTGCACTCTCCACTTGGCCGGTCTTCCACTTATTCTTGATATCTCCGACCTAAGTAAGACAAGTTTCCTGGACATACCATCCCAACCACCAAACCCTAGATAGGGCGATCACATTTGAACGGACAAGAAAACCAAAATTTAAAGTGTTTAAAAAAAAATATCTACCTGTTCAAAGTGCAATTCTTCTCTCTCGATCTTCTTCTCGTCATCGGCTGTGCCAGCAATAAACCTGGAAAAGTTTGTTGTTTGTATTCTGACGTAGATGCGAAAGATAGCGCAATCGCAGCCCAAGAAAGGTGTGCGCGGTCGGAGCGCCAATGTATCGCGAATTCTAATTGGCAGCCACATGTCCCATCGGCATAATTGGGTGACCAAACCAGTAAAAAACATTCCTACAAACATATACCGTACCTGTCCTTGTTTGCCTTTACTCTGCCCTCCTGGATGTCCTCCTCGATAAGCGTTCTCTTTTCCACTTTCTCTGCTTCTCTAACCGACTCCTCAAACTCTCCCTTACGGTCTTTCATCGAGCGGATTTGAGCGAGTTCGTCGGAGATATCGCCGGCTCCAGCTAAAATGAGTAGGGTTTTTATCTTTCGGCGGAGGCTTTTAGGAGTACATATAATCAATCGTAGGATGCTCAAAACAAGAGAAAAGCGTGTATATTTTAAAGTAAAAACATGGAAACGCGTACATTTGACCACTCCGGTCTTCATTTTTCGTGGTTTATTTGTGACCGCGAATTCGTCATCATCTGAGTCACTTTCACGCTCGTCCTCTGAAAGGAACTCAATTTGTGGAATTAGAAAATTTAGTACCAGATTAAGTACCAGACGAAGACAAGCAAACAGAAGCTCGGCTAATTAGTTCTTCTAAACACCATCCAACGTAATTCTGAATATATTCTTCAGATAGGATGTGCTCGCGCAGTCAGCTTTACAAATTCCAAAGGGTCAAACCGGAAAAAAAAGTTGTATTGAATCTGAATGTGCTTGTTTGTTTTCGTCCAGCCGACACTTTACAAAACAGAAATTGTGAGATACTGATGAGAATATTGAAGCTTCCATTGAATTTAAAGCGAAATACCGGCCGGTTTTTGAAACGCATCGTGGACAGCTGCATTCTTATGCATTTATGCGAAGTGGGGTCTAATTGGGGTCTATTTTTTATGCTAAGTTGTGACCATTTGCATATGACGCATAAGAATGTTGGTGTACTCGATCCGTTTCAAAAACCGGCCGGTATTTCGCTTTAAGCATTCATTGGCTATCACCTACTGATTTCCGATCTCTTAATCAGAAATGACGAAATCGACGGCGCTTTAATTCAATTTGCAATCTCTGCATATGAATATGATTAGTCAGGGTTGTCAATAATATTCTGTATCTGGTCCGTTCCTATTCTCTCGCTCTCTCTTTCTCTCTCTCTCTTTCTCTTTCTCTTTCTCTTTCTCTTTCTCTCTCCTCTCTCCTTCTTGCGCACTCTATTATTTTCCAAATCTTGCATTAGAAAGGAAGGGGGAACTGTGGCAGGATCTCACTATAGATATGATCTCTCGCGTTCAGTGAGGTCAACATAGTGTATGACATACCAACAACATGCTACATCAATATAACATCCGAGAACGTTCGAATTAGTCCGTATTTTTATCAAACCTCTTTAGACTTTAGATGTGTTATGTTGGCTTTCATCCAATTTTCCAATAGCGCATGTCAAAGCCTACCTTCAACCTCGTTGGGGTCCAGCCCCACAGCCTGTTCCGGGTGCAGAACCTCCATTAGATGAACCTTACAGAGAAGAATGCCCTCGTGAAGGTTGTAATTGTGGGGACTGGAAAACACATTACAATATATTTGCAAACAAATATGCATTGGAAAACCAACAAGAAAAGAGTCAAGAAATCTGTGCTGGAAATTCACGCACAAGAGCTCTGGTCATAGTAGAGCATTTCATGAAAGTTTAGTTCTACACTACAAACACTACCAGCTATGTCAAGATCGCTCATATTTTGGGTGCATTATAGCTAAATACCGGCCGGTTTTTGAAACGTATCGCGGACAACTGAATTCATACGCATTCATGCTAATTTACTCGAATTTAGCTCGATTTTTTATTCTAATTTATGTTCAGTTGCATAAGTTGCGTAAGAATTCTGGTGTGCTCGATGTGTTTCAAAACCCGGCTGGTATTTCGCTTTAAATTGTGTAATAATTACATAAAAATCGAGACGGTTGACGCCTGTGTATACTTACAGCTACAGTAATATGCGCATTTTGCGTACAGCGCTGATTACATATAAGCAATTATCAATAGTAATAAATATAAATCTGGCAATAGTAGTAATAAGGTGCAGCGACAATATTGTCGGTGGGTTGTTATCAACATGAAAGATCTATTACAGATAGATCTCCCCCGCCCCCAGTAGTCCGCGCGGACAGGGAATATTATGAATCTATGTGATTATGCAAATATGACTATGCACCAGTTAAAATGGGAAACGGGGATAAACTGATCGCGAACACTGATTTCAAATTTCAGTTATTGGATAAGTGATGTTTAAAGAGTTTCAAGTTTCTGCAAGTTTAAAGCGGCATGTCACGTGGTTAGTGAAACATGTAATGGATAACTGCTTTCCCAGGTATTATAAGCAAATTTGTTGTGTTCCAGGAGCGCATAATTTGCACGGAAATAGAAGTTTCACTAAGTTTCACTCACCATATAACATTTTTTTTGTTAATTATGAAAGAGCAAGCCAAAAATTAGCATACGTGAGCTTCTTCTTGCACTTGACACAACTGAAGCATTCCTTATGGTAAAGTTGTCCATTACAGAATACCCTTTCGACAGGGTAGACGATCTTGGAACAGACAGCACAGTCCTTGGGGGCATCTTCTGCAGTCATATCCTAGAAAAAGGAGATATAAAACCTTAAAACGATACACTACTTGTATTTGAAATGTTAAGTTTAGCTCACTGTCTTCTTTATAAGCATTGTCTCTATGTAATAAATTACCAACAAGTTAAAATATTTTATAGCCGAGAGAACAGTACACACGGCCTACCTACGACCAACAAAGTTAGGCCTTAAAAGTTCCGCAATAGCTAAACCCCTAAACCACTATAGTTTCGAATGAATTTTATTAAAATCTATAAAAGAAAATAAAAGTATTAATTACCTTTTGGAATGCTGCCATTCTCCTCTTCTTCTCCGCTTCACTCAATTGAATGTCAACTTTTTCTTTCTCAATGTTTTGGTCTTCAGGAAGACCCTTTTCGAATCTAGAAACATAAAACATTTAGTGGGAAAGGATGGAAATTAAAGGGTCAGGCCCATTTCAAATGACCCCTATTTTTGATGATTCCATCTGATTCTTCATGTCAAATATAGTAGGATATGATATTTTCCTAATTTTCAAGCGCAAAATTCACGAAGTATTCGGAAATTTACCATTGCCAGTCATACCCAACTATTTATCGAAGTTGTCACGCCCCTTCGCGCTAACTGGGCAATATGCTCTATTGGGCGTGGCAATTGCTATATTGGCCAATGAGCGCGAAAGGGCGTGCCAACTGCGATAAATAGTTGGGTGTGACTGCCAAACGTAAATTGCCGAATAGTGTGTGAATTTTGTGCTTGAAAATAAGAAAAATATTGCATCCTACTATATTTGACATCGATAACTAGATGGAATCATCAAAAATAGGGGTAATTTGAAATGGGCCTGACCCTTTAACTGTTAAAAAGTGAACAAAAGATATTTTCAAATACAGTAGCTTTGTAGTAACTTAAACACATGTGTAAATGAGGCTCGTCCCTCTCGCCGTCTCACCTCTCCTTGGCACTGAGCAGTGTCTCCTTGCCCATTCCCATCTTTTCCCTCTCCATCGACTTCAGCTTCTCTTCCAGGTTCTCCTCCAAGGTACTGTCCATGTGCTCGAAACGGTCTTTGAATTTGGAATAGTTTTCCTGAAAATTGGGGAAATCAAGTAAAAGAGCTGAATTTCAGTGACAACCTCATCCCATAACACCCAATATTCACAGACTTATCGCCCTACTCTGGTCCTCAGGCGCGCAGCGCGGAAATGCGTAGCCGCTACCGCGGGATAATATTGCAAATTTGCATTGAAAAAATCGAGACACATAGAAACATCTTTTCTGCGTCTCCGTCTTTCCTATAAAAAGCCATCTCTTTTCCGCGGACGCGGTCACGCATTAGAGACGATAAGCTGTCACGCAAAATGTTCGTATGTAATAGTCTACAGTAGTATCGGATCCACGATGGCTAGGCTAGGACAAGGTGATCAACTTTCCACAAAAGTATTCCCCCACCTTGACTCCCGCAATAAATTCCTGTTCCTGAAGCTGTTTCGCCTTCTTTTCCAGTTCGAGATCTTCTGCGGATTTTGTCGTGATTTGACCGGATTCGAAACCCTGAAACATTATCATTCTGTGAAAAATAAGCAACTGCCAGAGCTTTCTTCCTCAAATACTGTGTAGAAATACATTTGAGGTCGGCAAAAACACAGTTAAAGCGAAATGCGAGCCTCTTTGGAAAATTTACATATGACAACCAAATCCTATGTATCCTTTGCTAATTTTGTACGATTGCCGTGGACGATCGTATAAAATTAGCATAGGATACATAGGATTTGCTTATCATATGCAAATTTTCCAAAGGGGATAGCATTTCGCTTTAACGTTTCCACATCAATATGTGATTGCTCTGTTAATCGGTTCAAAGTCTAGAATAAATGTTCCAAAATAAGTAATTGCAAACCTGTTTGATATTCTTGGCTTCATTCTTCTCTTTTAAAGCTTGAATTTCCTGTAGTCTTTCCTCGTCTTTTGTCGATTCTTTTGTTTGAGTCAATGCTGTTTTCTGAATTCGGAAAATAAAAAAAATACATGAAAGGAAATCGCCGAGTCGCTAAGTAATTCATAATTATCGAAACACCATCATTAGCATTGAAGGCCCCAGTTACAGAACTAGGACTTGTGAAGAAGCGTGACCAAACGGCATGGTAGGCCGATTCTTTTCTTTCGCAATTACCCTATTGCTATATCTTTCGGTAGTATGTGTTCGCCTAGGATAGGAATCGAACCCGTGGCCTTTGCCTGGGGCCAGAGCAGCTAACCACTACACCACCAAGTGACCTACCAATTGTGTGAGATCTCCCGTTCTTCCTTCAATTTGGATCTTTGGTGGAGGTCCCTTTGGCACGTCCTCATCGGAATCAGACACTGCATACGGATCCTCGCTGTCTGACATTCTGAAACTAATGTCAACTTTGTTTGTTGGCTTCTGAACCGAACCGAACGACTACACGTACTATTTTTCAAAACGCAAAACAATCCTTTTCATGTTCGTTTCTCTGAATCGAAAATAGTGTTGGAATATATGTACAAAAATGAATCTATATCAGAGGGAACTGCTCGACATAGCAATGAACGTTTATTTATCTGGGATGTTCCTCTCCGTAGTTTTCATGATCAGTGACTCATATTATTTCCATTGTGAAACCGATTACATAACATATGTGAGATTGGTAATTGAAACCCTGTGGATGATTTCGTAATCTGATCGATTTGCTATCTTCTTATAGGAGTAAGGGATATGGCCCTCTCCGACACAGCTTTACACCCACCCAGACGCCCCCTTCCCTCTAGAGAGCAGAGATGGTAGAGAGCGAAAATAGCATGTAAAATAGGAGAAACTAAGAAAAGGTCGAGTGAGATAGAAATCAGCTGGCACCAGGCAAAGTTTTATGGTTATTTATAGTATGTGCCAATTACAGTAGGCTGAACTAATTCAATATTACCAATAATTTACATCACAGGGTATTGTTTGGCGTTTAGAAAATTATGACGGGAAGTTATTAGTAATGGTACTAAGCAGTATGATTATTTTTATAATATAAGCTACATAAATATCTTGTGAAGGTTCTAAGCATCCTATTTACAAGGATAACTCGAATGGAAACGATGTGATTTACACAGTGACACTGGTCCATCACTCAGGGTTTACGGTATCGACTTACGACTTTTAGATGGTCAAAATTGTCTGAGGCGCAAAATCATGAACTGAGATACGCAACTGCCTACCGATACATAGAAATATAAGGCAATAAAGTGGGTGACAAAAAGTGTGAGCAGACGTAGGCAAGTAGATGAAATATATTTCTTTCACCGACCAAAATATTGTTGTCTATCCACTGTGGTGGAAAGCACCAACTGTTCTATCATTCGGCCAGGGGCGTTTCTTTGTGTTAAAAGTTTGTTGTAACTATTATATCACAGGGAAAGAGGTAACAAATAAAAATACGTAAATTCGCAAGAATTGTTGAATTTCCAAATTTAGCCCTTTGAAATCATTTTTCTGTGGTCAAGCACAACTTTGGCATAGTGAAAATGAATGAATACATGGAGTAGGAACCGATAATGATTGGAAGAACTACATGGACATACCGGAAATCAGCTTATGGAAATAAAATTAAAGATATAATATTGTAATCAGATCTTACCTTCGCGTCATACTGTCGGACAATAGAATACCAGAATGTACTGTATAGAAGGGATGAGATATGATTTCCTAGGGCTTTTGGACCGTTTGTTCTCTGAGACCCACATGAGTCCTCTTTTCTCTCTATCTTCCCTGCCTTCTCTCTTTCCCTAATTCTCTCCCGCAATGTTAGCAGTCTTGCAGTCTCTCTTGGCCTCCCTCTGAAGGTCTCTCTCCCTAACCCTCTCTTATCTCCACTTCACTCATTCTATTTGTTCTTGACTTCTCTGATCTCTCTTCTTTCCTCAGTGTTGAACCGTGATCCCACTGATGTCTATGCAAACTCGGTTCACGTAGGCCTGCAGAGCACCTACTCCCCCGTACGCCAAAGGTTTTTCACTTTTAAGATAATCGGCGAAGATTTCTGGATCGTGGAAAGCCTTTCTACTAAAACACACACAGATGTTTCATCCAATCCAACTAGTTCGTTTGTCTCGAAGTTTGGAAACTTCGGGGGTTCATTGGGTGCAAAGTATAAAGTTTAGAGGGATGGGGTCATGTCAGAAGGCTACATTTTTATGCTGATTTCATAAGGAAATGCATGTGTCAAGAACATACTGTCAAAATTGCGAAGAATATGAATCGATAGCGTTATATGTTTCAATTCAAAAAGGTCTATAATGCAACGAAATAGTAGATGACGGTCTTGCATTGAAAACTGCAATATTTTCAAGCTAATAATTAACTGGATGTTGAGTTTACGCAACATAATTCACGATTGTGTCATGTACCTTTTTGTTATATGTATTTTTAGTTGGAATTAAGGTCATATATACCGCGTGTATTAAATGCACGTTGTAACAAAATAAACCTATTTCAGCATTGATACACGTCTAACAGGAGGAATAATTATTATCATATATCTTTAAAAAAATTGAAAATTAGCTTGAAACAAGTGAAGAAAGATAATAAATGTAAGAGAACCAGTCTATTGTTTGCATATATATTGCGCCATGTGTACCCTTGTCGAGAAGCTTAATAATCTCCGTTGTAAGTGTAATTTTCTGTTTCTCTGACGGGCATTTTTGAGTATGTTTATGGGACATATGTTATGAGGAATATACATGAAATCATGGCTAATCATAATATGCTAAATTTTTATAAAAAAAAATGTACAAACACAAAACAAACAAACAAATGTTTCAACTAAATCGTTAATTGTGATAGTCAATAGTTGCTTTGTAACTTCTTATCCTCAGAGTATCTTCATTTCGATGTATATATACAAAGAGTTGCATTGAATGAGTTACGCTAGATTATAGAGAGCGGTGCGTGGGTTGTTTTACTGGAAGAAATTACACGATGAAGACACCAATTTGAAAATAAAACAATTTCAAAATTGCGTGACTAGGACCACGCAACGTCCGTAGTACTAACGTCGTAGTATCATCATTGGTGTTGGGTTTAAAGTTTAAGGCCTTGGGCTCCTCCTCTGCGAGGTGAGGTTAAACGACTTTCTGTTGTAATAGTCAAATGAAATTCGTCCGGCGGCCGTACAAGATCTACTAAGAGGCACACAGCTGTGGAGGGCCGTTCCTAGTGGAAAATACGAAGTGGATGTGGAATTTGACCACTCGATTATCTGTCAAAACAAAGGAAAACTGGGGCTGTAGCAGCTTTTAGCTCTAGTTCTGAGCCAAATGTATAAATATTAACCAAAGTCAGCACATCCTGTCTATATCATCTAAGATTTCCCTTCGCTGGTCGAGTCGATCAGCAGGACACATTAAAAATCTTTAATTTTGTCCTCATAAAAAGCGCAGGTCAAACCTTGAATTTCATTTCATTCATTGTCATTGTGTGTTGAGCATTTTTGAACGTTGTGATGAGGACACAAAAAAATATTTATAGCACTTTCCGCAGGATCGATGTACAATTAGTAAACTGGATATAACGAAAAAGTCACTGAGAGTCTGAGACCATTTTGTGATCATTCTCCGACAGGTTTCTAGGAAAATAGGACACAAAGGTATCGTATAGGGGTCGCGAAATGGTTTGGACCAAATTGGAAAACCGAGAATCATCTCCAAAGGGTACCCCCGTTTTTTTTTTTATTACTGCGGGATTCCCACGATTGTCGAGAACGGTGAAAACGACATTTCAATGTATTATATGCTAATTTTCTGTGCCCCTATATGAACCGGAAGAGCCAGATTACAATAATACATGGAAAAGCAGATGTGCAAACTACGCTTTCAGTACCGTATACTTAAATAAAATAAAAAATTGCTCTAAATTCCTACATAGATAAAGGTTAAGATAAAGATAAAGAGTAATTCCTACATAGCACAAAGTTATCCTGGGTTGCAAAATGAGCTTCGCATAAAAAGTACGTTTCGGCGCAAGGTTAAATACTACGAAAGGTGACACATTTGGTGGGATCTGTTTAAGGACGTTGAAACTTGAAAATATAGAATTTTAACTTGAGCAATAATATAGGAAATGGAGAAATGCTTGATGACAGTTCGCGGTTTTTTCTGTGGCCTAAACCATTTAGTCATTTGGAGATCATATCGCGCAATGTGGTGACAAAGCGTCAACTAATCGGTCACCAAATGGTTTTCTCGATGGTAACCATTTCGGATTTTCTACGGTATCGGGGTACATTCCGTTTTCTATGTTTCTCAAGCTGAAGCATGCCGAAACCGTTCCAGGGTAACTTTTTTTAAAGACCGTATTTTATCGCCGCAAAATTGGGCCACTGCTCCAATGTAAGATTTCGTGGTCCATCATTTGTCAATCAGTTGGCTCTTTCTGATCACAATTTTTCCTGGAAAACAGGTCAAGTAGGCCCTAAGTAGTTGCAAAATGGTCACCAAATGTCCTATTATGTGGAACTCATCTGTCGAGAAACTCGGGTGGTTCGTGGGGGAAAGTGGCCCGAAAATGATATGTAGGCGAACGCACGCATATTTCACTGTTGTTTTTTTCGTGACAAAAATGTGTTCCTTATTCGTATATTAGTTTACTTCTATCCTATATATACCCGTCGCACTACATCCGTACTGTATATTCCCCCTTGAGCAATTTCAATTGCCTTTCTTCCCTGATATGAATAATTATCTCGTATACTACTGTCTATATGTCTATATTCTCTGCCTCGCTCAAATGGCTTGTCCCATCTCTCCCTCCTCTTTTTCTCTAATTCTCTCACCCTATGTCCTAATCAATTCCTATCACTAATTGCGTATCTTTTGGATGATAGATTACCATCGCTTGGAACGTTTCCGCTAACCTTTTATGTCATCCATACCGGCCCGGTAGAGATACACCCAACACGGCGAGTCATCATATCAAATAATCTTGATACATTATTTTATTTTTGTTATTTTGTATATTACAGTATGATAAGTTTAAATTTCGCCTAATTATCGGATAATTGTAATTGTTTCATGCTTGCTAGATTCATTTGGTACCATGTTTCTAAATTTATTCCCTTTTCGTCGTTCTAATGGGAGTAAGTCAGAATTTAGCTATATCTATTTATCGACCATCTCGTTTATTTTGATCTTTTACAATATTTGTGGTCTACCATCTCTTTTTGTTCCTTATTTTCCTCTTAGTTTATGCTATGCCGAAAAAAAAACAGAACAGAGTTTCACAGTTATCTATATAAAATAGGAATACTTTTACTTTTTCTACAGAAGACATCTATACCTATCTATAAGCACTGAAGATTCCTTTCATTCACTTATATTTATGATATTTATGCATACATCATAAATCGATAAAAAATTACAATTGTCGTAAATTCTTTGCCTACGTTTGATATATAACTTTTTGCCTTTTTTCGGTTTCTCTCCAGTTGAGAGACCAAATAGTGCCGGACTATCACACTTAGTTTATTATTTCAATCTATCATCCACTCTGTCTACCGTCCTTTCTATTTTTATGTTTCTTATCAACTGCACGCAACATATACCCATGTACTAGATTTCCGTGTCTACTTTTCACTTTATGAGTTGTGAATACTCCCTATTTTTTTTGCTCTTGAACCCTTTTCAATATCTATAGATTATAAATTTTGTTAAAGCGAAATGCCGGCCGGTTTTTGAAACGCATCGGGACAACTGAATTCTTGCGTATTTATGCTAAGTTTCTCGAATTTAGCTCGACTTTTTCTTCTAATTTATTTTCATTTGCATGAGCTGCATAAGAATGCATGTTTACACGATGTGTTTCAAAAACCGGCCGGTATTTCGCTTTAAACGCAACAGAGCAATTATAGTTCGAATTTTATTTCTCTAGTTCTTCACAATTTCTACTAACATAGGAGGATAATAGCGCACGATATTCCGTCAAGATGGGCTCGCTCTACAGAAGCGAGGCAAGTTTATTACTATTTATGATACGCTACATTTTGTAAGGATTTTATTATAACTACATGGTATTTCATCTTGCCAGACCCACAAGACCGATATTGTCTCTGGTATCTGATTGGTATGTTGTAAAAAGTATGAGTATGAGCATGAGAACACTAACACTCAGCTCGGAAGTCACACCAAACTTAGGCTTAGGCAGAAACACATTGTCCAATTGTAAGACTAATCCATTTTGTATTTAGGCGATGAAGCTTTGCCAAATGATCATTGCACGCGAGTCCTCATACAATTGTGTGGCAGAAGTGGGCAAGAATAGTAATGTTCAATTTAATGATGTAAGTTCCTTCTTTAAAGCGAAATGCTAGCCTCTTTGGAAAATTTGCATATGATAAGCAAATCCTATGTATCCTATGCTAATCTTGTACGATTGACGTGGACGATCGTACAAAATTAGCATAGGATACATAGGATTTGCTTATCATATGCAAATTTTCCAAAGGGGCTAGCATTTCGCTTTAAACTTTGAAGGAGGATTTTATTTCACATTTTGGCAGTAAGACAGGACAAGCCACTTAATTGATTTTCACAGAAAATGTTTGTATAGTTGGTGATAATAAATAATAATAGATCTGCTCAGGACATCTGCTGAACATTTCATAAGCAAACCTTGAATTTGAACTCCCTTGAATAAATCGTTTACGCGTTCAGAGCGTGCACCTTTATTCAAGCCTACAGAAAAGCGTTGTACTTATTATTGCTTTCCATAGACTTTAAATATATAGGCATTACTATTTTTCAGTTGAATGCTCACCTGAGTCTCTTTCAACGTGGATACGTGAGGGAAATCAGAAGATGCGACGAATTAGAGCGAAGCCTTCGTGAGCGAACATTTTCATGCTGTAGTCAACATTTTAAAGCGCTTTTTTTGCACATAGCGCTTGAGCTTAGTGCTTTACTTGAGCTTGTGACAGCTTTGATGTTTAGCTATTTTCAGTAGTTGCATGCAGCATCGTGTACTTTGTAGCAAATAATCAACCTCCAGAGGCCGTATTCACCAACACGCAGGGAGCCTCCCCCGGCCTCCCCAGGGAGCTAAAGAGCGCGTAGAGAGCGCGGGCGCAGAAGAGATTCAGAGAGCTCGTGACCCTAGGGAGGGCTCCCTGTGTGTTGGTGAATACGGCCTCTGGTTTACTGTATTCCCATATACGATGATCACATGTTTCGTGCGTCGGTATCAATTTTTCCCTGAAAAAATCTACGCAGTTGAATAGTATAGATTATTTCAAAGTTTGTAGTTATTAAAAAAAATAGTTTAGGCTTTCTCGAGCGACAGATCACAAGTTGTGTTCCCCCGGTGGAGCTAACACCGATCGATAGTACTAATATTGAGACACCGACAAGTACACAGATGCATCAAATGGAGGTGGTCATTATTTACCACTAAAATTAGTTTTTATATTATATTTTCTGCCTAGTAACAGTAACTTCGGAACAATAGGTCATCGATAAACAATGTGATTATTGATTTTTTTCAGGCAAAACTGATGGAATTAGAAAAATCGATCCGTGATTTGAATGAAAACGACCGAAAGTTGAAGAAGAATTTGAACGAAATGAAAGAATATCAATACGTGTTGAGGAAAGTGGAGAACTTCTTTCAAGTGGTCAGATTATTTTACTATTTACCTTTTCATATTTTTTTTTACTAATTTTTTGTATAATTTTTGTTTTTACTGAGCTTCCTGCTTTTTACTAAAGCTTGTAGTTAATCTGACAATTAGCCTATGATAACTGTTTAAATGTTAATTGTTTGAAATGGTATGCACCTTTCTACTTTTCTTTCACCAACACGGAATACGGTATATTGTATATGCTACCAGAGTTGCACTAATACCAAAGTTGTGCGACGAATAAGGGAACGTTTAGGATGGACAAATTTCCATGCCTCCTTCTCTCATTTTGTCACTCTAAAAAGTGGGCGTGGTTTCCGGATTTCTGCCCATCCTAAACGCGCCCTAACCTAAGTGTACGGTAATTAAGACTTGTTCAGCACTTGGAAGACGAGGCAATGTACGAAATTGGAGAAGCAGAGAAAAATCCTTTGAATGATTCTATCAAAACTTTGGATTCTTTTAGAAAGGACTCAACCATTGACCAAGTGGGAAAGATTATTTTCAAAGAATATAAGGGATAAAAGAGATTCACATAATATAAAGGGATAGGGTGACTCGAAAATCATTTTTAAAGGGTCAGGCCCATTTCAAATGACCCCTATTTTTGATGATTCCACCTGGTGCTCCATGTCAAATATAGTAGGATGCAATATTTTTCTAATTTTCAAGCGTAAAATTCGCACACTATTCAGCAATTTACCATTGCCAGTCATACCCAACTATTTATCGCAGTTGGCACGCCCCTTCGCGCTGATTGGCCAATATCGCAATTGCCACGCCCAATAGAGCATATTGCCCAATTAGCGCGAAGGGGCGTGTCAACTGCGATAAATAGTTGGGTATGACTGGCAATGGTAAATTGCTGAATACTGCGTGAATTTTGCGCTTGAAAATTAGAAAAATATCGTATCCTACTATATATGACATGAAGAATCAGATGGAATCATCAAAAATAGGGGTAATTTGAAATGGGCCTGACCCTTTAAAGGGATGGACGATGGACCACTCCAAAATAGTCCGTTTTTTTGGCTCTGAATAAATATTTGGTTATTTTTTTTTATTTATATTTTAGATTCCGCTAACTCCTCTTCCGCAAGGACCAAATGAAAAGGAACATGCATGGTAGTTTATATTATTGGGCATGTGTGTTTTGTACAGTAGGAATTAGAGATGTACGGCAAAAGTGTCGCCTCTACGGCTGCCTCACAATCAGTGCATAGAAAATCGGTTACCACTAGTTTTTTCAGCAAAACTGTCTACAAACCTCTTTTTTTATCATTACGTTTGAAAGCTCCTTTTTAAGGGTTTTTTTTCATAATATTCAGTGAAAATCCGAGACCAATCCTTGAGCCTTTACAATAGATGGATGATAAGATTATAATAATTATAAAAATAAATATCTTACTTTTGGGTTCATTGCTGGTGTGATTCCCTGCGACAAAAAGCTAGCATTCGAGCGAGTGTTGTGGAGAGCGTGCAGACGGACAGCGTTCGTCAGAATGGCAGAGATCGACCATGTATTTGAGGACCCAGATACTGTAAGTAGGCGTCATCTTGATGTTAAAGTGACATGACATGTGGTTTTGGTCAGCAACCGGCGCATATTTGCATACAATATTGTACATGCAGTTCAGCATCGGGCAAACTTCAAAACCACGTCCCATACCACTTCAAAGAGATATCCACAAACAAGGGAATTATTTTATTAGTGAAGAAAGACTAATAATTATATTATCTAACTTTGATGGTAAACTTATTTTCAGCTGGCCCCAATCCGCAAAACGGTATTCATCGTGTTTTTCAAGGGCGAAAGTCTCAAAGTGATCGTGAACAAAGTGTGCGAAGGGTGCGCGAGTTTATTTCTATTTACGATGTTTCACCTATAACCTATAATAGTACATAACATAACACAACATTTGTTGTACCGCGCAAGTTTTGTCAATATAAGACCATTACGAAAGAGTAAATAATAATACAAATAAAACAGACGAATAAGAGCATTATAAGAACTAAAACAAACGTGATAATTGTTTCGACAAATTTACAGGAATAAAGTATTTGCTCAATCATAAGAAATGGTAATGGTAGATCGATGTCCGTTCGGCTTGAAACCCAAGAAATTTACCAATAAATTTAAAGTTGAAAGTGCTCAAGCATACGACAAGGTTAGGGAGTGCAATGATGAAACATATTCTTCTAGTTTCAACGCTCGTGAGTATCCGTGTCCCAAGTCGTCGAAAGAACGGCAAAAGGCCATTGTGGACACACTAACCCGGATACAGGACCTATTAGTCGTCATCGACAGTACGCAACAACATAGACATCAGGTACTGTATTACTGTATTTTTTATATTTATTTGTGTTCGTGGCGAATTTATTTGCTCACTTTAATTTTTGTTTGAATCAATTTTTTTTTGGGTATTGATTTTTAAAGAAAAAAAGAAAAATGTCTTGCCTTTCCCTGCATTTAGCTTAAAGGGATGGGCTCACTACAAAATCACCTTGTTTTTATGCTTTAGTTTGATTGTACAAAGGTAAACTTAAACAAAGAGCATAAAAAAAGTTTCTTGAATTACTCCCTAGGGAAGATATTAGGTAAAAAGGGTGAGTATTGATTTATCTTCCGATAACGTGAGTAAACAAGATAAACTAGGGAAGCTAAGAGATATGGCTGAAACACACTGTGTTGAGCAAAATAAACTGTAGTTTTCATCGTTTATTTTACTTAAAACAATGAAAAACAGTGTGTTTCAGCCATATCTCTTAGCTTCCCTAGTTTATCTTGTTTACTCATGTTATCGGGAGATCGATCAATACTCACCCTTTTTACCTAATATCTTCCCTAGGGAGTAATTCAAGACACTTTTTTATGCTCTTTGTTTAATTTTACATTTGTACAATCAAACTAAAGCATAAAAACAAGGTGATTTTGTAGTGAGCCCATCCCTTTAATGAAAAACAATTCAGTTTCTGAGCGAAACGGCTATCGAGCTTCCGAATTGGATCAAACAGATGCACATTCATAAGGCCGTCTTTCACACATTGAACTGTTTTACAGGTGTGTGATTCTTTCTTTTT